>JAHRHJ020001973.1:12500-15800 GCA_019776745.2 Taxus chinensis | reverse complement strand
AATGGTAGAGGACAGTTTCTGTTGCAAATTATCTACCTTTCCATGTAGCTTAAAAGCTTCATCGATGAAGTTTAGCCCGGCAACAAGCATGTCATCCACCATGGCTTCAATAGCTCTACCATAGACAGAATACTTGTGCATATCTTTAATACTCTTGCACTTCATCTTGGCTTAGATTACAGGAGGAGGTAGAGCAGTCAAGGGGTGGGATCTAAAACTTTGTCCTTAGATAGAAGAGACTTGATGAAACCTGTGAGAACTTGGGCTTGCTCTTCCAGCTGTTCGATAGTTTGCTGCCCTTTTTCCACCCTCCCAATGACTCTGGTGACTATTTCCTGGAGGTTATGAATCTCACCTTCAGGGGTAGACTCTCCCATTGGGATCCTCAGAGAGTTCCAAGTCAGATACTTGCAAGTCCTGTTCTGATTTGTCCACCTTGCAGGCTTAGCAATCTCCAGGAATTGCTGACCTCGAGCATCAGATACTATTCTGGAAGTGGTTCTGGCTTTCTTGGCACGAGAAGGAGTGGTGCCCAACAAGGCTGCAACAGCATCAAAATTTGGTCCCAAGTTTTGGGAGGATGGTTTTCTCTTCCTTTTATCAACCAAGGGTTGCACCCATGCAAAAGAGGAAGAAGAATCTGCAGGAGGGGCAAGGGGACCAAGAGACAGGGAGCTCATGACACTCAAGGTCTGTGCAGCTGTTGACTCAAGCTGGGATGTGGAAGGAGCACTGGAGACAATGGCAGTAGAAGAATCAACAGTACCTGGAAGTTCGGTGCTCTGGACTTCTTTATCTTTATCTGTTGGGTCCTCAGGAACATTTGTAGGAGTTGGCCTTTCACTTTCTTCACTTTCACTGAGATATGATGATGTTCTCTGGTCCCATAGGCAATTCTGCCTGTTTCTCCTGAGGATCTCTTTCCACCGGCTCCTTCTTTACCTCCTTGAGCTTCTTCTTGATATACTTGAGTAGATGGAGAAGGAGTAGATTCCTACAGGTCCCTGAGCTGCTGAGGCAGGAGGGGTTTTCTTTGGTGTTTTGGACCTCTGGAACTGGTGCTTCTCTTATTGGTGTCGAAGTGCATCTTTGGAGGAGGATTCTCCCGAGTGTTCTCCTGAATTCTCACGACCTCTTCTTATTGAACCAGACCTTAGTTCTGACTAAGACTGGAGCAAGGATCTCAGCCAAATCATCCTTCTCTTTTCTGTTCCAATCCAGGTCCTCCAGAGGGGTGTGCTTGATCACATTTTCATACTCATATGAGTATAGCTCAGAATTATCATCTTCGAGACCTTCAGGAACTTGGTACAGACCGAGTTCTTGAATCAATTGTAAGGAGAACCTGCCATAATGCCTTCTTCTGGCCTCAAAGTCGTCTGCACAGTCGGCCCAGTAGTCTTCTGTATCCGCCACATGGTGATAGACTATCTTGATGTTCTGTTCAATAAACTTCTTCAAGTCAAAGCAGGTTCTTGGCTTGAAGAAATGAACGGTGACAGGGACCAAAGTTCTTTCTATATTCTGGGCATCCAGGGCTGTCTTACATGTGTAATTTCCCAGAGAGATGGGAAAATGTACGCCAGAAATCTTCTTGTCTCTGCAAGTTCTGTGCAGCTTGTCCAGTTGCCTGCATATTTCGATCAAGGCCATCTTGTCATTGCAGAACATGGGAAGCCGCAGAGGAGTACTCTCATAACCAGCAAGCCTGATGTATGAGAATTTCCTGAATTGGATGAAGTAGGCCCCATACCGTGATATCAAGTTCATGGCTTCATCTGAAAACCTCCTGGCGGTGTCACCCTCGAGCAATCGGACCACGTACATAGTGAAAGCATCATTAACCCTTCTGAAATTCCGGTTGCTGGTCTCCAAGGTAAACTGCGGGCAATAGGCATACACTGGGTTGCCTTTGTGGGCATCTATATATGAGAATCCAAACCATTGCCTTGATGCTGCTAGAGTATACATCAGATACGAAGTCATGAAAAACTTCTTTGTTTGTCAGCACGTTGGATAGCTGCTCCGTCAGATTCATGCTGATGATCTCAGCCCAGTTGATATTTTGTGTACCCTCGCACACCATACTGATGAGCGGGCACATCCAGAAATGGAACTCACTGGTGGAAGGCAAACCCATGACCCGAGCCAGCAGTATTATGAAATCTGACAGTTCTTCGTTGAAGTCTGCTCGGATGAGGGTTTTGGTGAGGCGGGAAGCTCCCTTCCTAGGGTTTTTTAACCAGGACTTCGCCACTCGTGCTCTGTACTTGTCACTGTCTTGATCGAACATGGCTTGCACTTGGATCTTAGGAAACAACTATGGCATTGTCCAATTCCGGGATCCTCAGAGCGGCACCAATGGCTGGCAGCGTCTAGCTTGGCAATGAGCTCCCCGTGTACGTTTGTCAATTCGCTCGAGTCGGGGTCGAAGTGAGCTCCGCATGCAAGCACTGTATCAGCACACTGTACTGAAATTGGGAATCCTCCAGCGTACGCCAAACCACTGTCATTAATTGTCTGAGCCATCGGCGAGGGATTTGCATCTTCCATCCTTGCCCAAAAATCGCTGAAATCGAGATGTCGGGCCTCGCTATCTCCAATGTTGCTTACGGCAGACTCGAGTGGAGAAATCCTGTTCTTGTCCTTGAAATTTGATCTTCATGTTGATAGTTTCAGGGGAACAAGGTTGCAAACTAGACTTGGAATGGAATTACAGAAGCAGAGGAACGTGCGCAAGTTGGCAAGCGGCAAGGGTTTGAGCAAAGGATAATCAAGGAAGATGTGAGAAAATGCGAAGGGGTAATGCTCATTATATAGCCGTTTGGGGAGCGGAGTGAATTCAATGCGCATTTAATTACACAACCACCAATTTGAAAAGCGTCATACTTCGGAATGAGCGGGAAAAGCTAAGGTATGGATGACACTAGGTACGCTTGGGACAGGTGAGACGCGAATGCGCGAAACACGCGGCTCGGGCGAAATGGAGAGAGAATGCACAAAAGCTTTTGGAACAATTGGGACGAAAATGCGCGAGGTACGCGGTTCAGGCATTTCGGCCGAAATTGGAACAGCAGGCCCGTTTGGACTTGGGACTTTTGGAACAGACGCGGTTTGACCGGTTCCGGAGTACGCGACTAGGAAGCTTCGGCCGAAAAAGGGAAAGCTCGTACTTTTGACTTTGGGATATTTGGGACAAAAAGGCTGCGAAGTACGCGGTTCGGGCAGTTCGGCCGAAAATGGGAATGACTTGCACAAAAGTTTCGGGACACTTGGAACAAAAACTTCCGACGGGCCCGA
>JAHRHJ020001973.1:5000-7500 GCA_019776745.2 Taxus chinensis | reverse complement strand
TGTGTGATGTATGTGCGTGTAATTTCAAAAGGTCCCACGTAACGTGGCGACAACTTGGCAGCCTTGCCAAAAGTTATGTGAGCTCTTTTGCGTGTGCTTGTGCGAAGAAAGCCTTCTCACCATGTGCATAATTGCATGTGCTTGTGCGTGTGCATAACTCTTGTGCCTATGGTAGCCTCCTTTAGATGTGTGAATGCATGTGATTTGTTGTGTGCATGTCTGTGAGGATTTCTGGCCCAATGTGCTGTGTCCTCTGCGTGTGCCAGCTAACAGGGCGTTCTGCATGTGCTTGCGTGTGTGATGCTTCAAAGTGTGTGCGTTTGTGTGCGTGTGCATGTGTATGTATGTATTGTGTGCAAATGTGCGAAGTATGTCCTCCCATTGCGTATGCTGCGTGTGTCCATGCAATACATCCTTAACATGTCCTCTAAAACTTGTGTGACTCTGCATGTGTGTGTCCATCCGTGTGCGGATGCATATGCAGAGCTGAAGTTTAATTTAGTTCCCATGTGCCGCATTAAGCGTTTGTGCAAAACCTTGCGTGTGCATGCGTGGATCTCTGTGTGATATGCATGCAATTCGTGTGTGTGTGTGTGCAATGCTGAAAATTTCATGTGCAAATGCTTCTTGCGTAACACTGTGTGTGCGTCGTCTTTCAGAATGTGCCAGCGTGTTCGTGTGCGTGTGGTGTGCGTTGTCGTACGTGTGTGGATGATGTGCAGGTGCATTCGTGCTGTGACATAGTGCATGTGCGTTGCGTGTGCGCCATGCATTATGTACTTGTGCATTTGTACTGCGTGTGCGTGTGCGGGTGTGCATGTGTGGGTGCATATGTGCTGTTTAACACGCTGACATTCGCAAGCAGTGTGTTACAAATGTGCATCCTTTTTCATGTGCGGGTGTGGGAGTGTTGCATTGTGTTGATCAGCGTGCATTGTGTGTGCATGTGGGTGTGCAGAGAAAGTGTGTGTTATGTTGTGCGTGTGCAATTGCTTTGTGTGTAAATGTGCATGTGCGCAAGTGTATATAGTGCTGTTTGTCAAACCTGCATGTGCGTGCGTGTGTGTGTCAAAGTGGTGCGAAATGTGCCTTGTATACCTGTGTGCATCCTGTGCGTGTGCAGCAAGTGTGTGTGCGTTAACTTGCTGTGCGTAATGGATCTGTGTGCCAAGGCATGTGCACCTGCATGTGTAAACTGAGTTCTGTGTGTGTATAAGTGGGCGTGATGTGTGTGTGTCCTGTGCGTGTGTGTGCATCTGCACTGCTATGTGCAAGTGCCTGTGTGTGTGCTTATGTCAAAATCATGTGCGACAGTGTGCTGTCGTGTGTGTGCATTCATGTGCATGTGCTGAGTAAAAATATACGTTCAACCCCAGTGGTGCAGTGTGTAACTCAAAAGGTGTGTGTACGTGTAAGTGTGTGTCCACATGTGAAGTGCATGTACAATGTGCAGCGTGCGCTCTGGGTCATGTGGAGCATAATGCATGTGCATGTAACTGCAAGCTGTGCGTGCTTTGCATAAGCTATGACATGTGCGTTGCGTGTGCATGTCCAAGTGCCTGTCGTGTGCATGATGCATCCGTGTGCAACCATGCAATGTGCATGTGGATCTGGTGCAGTGTGCGTGTGTGTTGCGTGTTCGCTTTGTGTGTAAAGTGCGATTCACATTTGTCATGTGTGCAGACAAATTTCTGTATGTGTGTGCTTTTGCGTGTGAAGTGTTTGTGTGGGTGCGTGCATGTGTGTGTGTGTGCAATCCTTAACAAACTTTCTATAATATCGTGCCAAGTGTGTGAAGCTTCTGTGTGTTCATGCACGTTCTTGTGCACAGTGCCACTCGTGTTATAGCTGCGTGCATGTGAAGGGTCGTGTGCAGCTATTCCGTTCTTGCTTATAACGTGTCCCAAATAATGCACCTCTGCATGCATGTGTAGGTGCATGTGTTAGACAGTTTGCGTGTGCAACTTGCCTGTGTCTGCAAACGTTCCAGCACTGTGTTAAATGTTCTTGCGTGTGTGTCGCATTTTTAGTGTATATAAGTGTCGTCTAAGAATGCAAGTGCAAACTTGTCTAGTGTATTCTGTGAAAAATATGCGTTCATCAGTTCATGTGTGGTGCAGTGTGCATTGTGTGCAACCCAAAAGGTAACATGTGCGTGTGCATAATGCATGTGCCTGTGTGTGCTGTGTGTGTGTGTGTGCGTTATGCATGTGCACACATTCCGTGTGTATGTCTCAGCTGATGTACCCAGTGCGAAGTGCTATGTTTGAATAGACTGATGCTCCACGCATGCAGTGTCAATGCTAGGTGTGTGTGTGTGTGATTGTGCATAGTTGCAAGTCTTGTGTCAACATGTGCAGTGTGCTATGTGCATGTGCGTGTGCGTGTGTGCGTGTGCGTGTGTGTGTGCGTGTGCGTACAGTGCATGTGCGTGTGCATGTGCGTGTGTGCGTGCATGTGCATGTGCGTGTGCGTGTGCGTGTGCGTGTGCATAAGCATG
>JAHRHJ020001972.1:0-15804 GCA_019776745.2 Taxus chinensis | reverse complement strand
AAGGAGGGGGGCTAAGGGATACCCCATTCAGGACAGCCCAGGGAGGGGAGAGGGGGGGCCAAGGATGCCCATGCAGTGTCTAATAGAAGGTAGCAAGGGCACGAAACGTGTGACTATCCCTTCAGGAAAGCAAGATGCTGGATCAGGGGCCTCCGGAGTTGCTGGCGTCATAGCACATGGTGAAATTAGTCATTCGCTGTTAGTATCCACTTGTGGCCGGGATTGATTTGGGTAATTAATTCCATGAAGTCTAGTCTCCATTTCATGAATGGCTGATCTACTTAAATTGGATGAAGGGGCATGGCTGCTAATATATCTTTCCTTATGAAGAATGCACACTTCTTGAATTTATTGATCCATGAGTAGCAATCACTAAACACCGTAGGCTAATAGTAACCAGCCTTCGTAATTTTGGGAGGTGTTACTCATGGAGTAAAATGGCCTCCTGCTTCTCCTTTATAGAACTTGTGTAACATCTTCTCAACTTGGACTATCCCAATGCACCTCAATACAACACCATTGATTTCCCTTTAGAACGAAACACCATCAATGAGCATATATAGAATTACTTATAATCTAAAGTACCTTCTCTTTGCTTTACTCATTTGTGGAGGGTATAAAATTTTTTTAGACATAATGCACCAACTCTTGAGTCCAACATGGAATGGGAACAGCGTTAGCTAGATGTTCTTGATTATTTTGTAGTAAAAGGACAACCTCTTCTTCATCTATTGACTCAGTTTGTTGTTTGGAATCGATCTACTCACACAACTTTTCCACGAACCAACTTAGTCACTTTGATTTCAATATTATATTCCATTACCCGAGTGATCCAACCTTCTCTCTTCTCATTCAAATCCTTTTTCAAAATAAATCCTTGACACCAACATGAGACACTAGTAAAATGAATCTTGTTGTTCGAGACCAAGTGTCTGAAATTCTTCAAACTCCTAATGACAACAAGGACATGTTTCTCAATAAAAGAGTACCTTATTTCATAATCTTCCAGGATTTAGCTGAAGAACGCTATGGGTTGTTCTAAACCTTCTCTATTCAGCTGTACCAAGATAGTTGAGATTGTGTCTGACCCTCCAAAAGCATACAACATGAAATCCTTTGAAAATTATTGGGTTAATAAGAGTTGGGGCTTGTGATATTGCACGCTTGATAGCCTCAAAACTCTCTTTTCCTTCTACTATCCATTTGAATGCAAGACTCTTCTTCAACATCATTGTTAAAGGCTTCACAAGAGTGGAAAAATCAGGCACAAATATGCAGACAAAGTTTATCCTTCCCAAGAAGCTTTGGAGATATTTCTTGTGATGTGGCAGTGGAAGTGTTCTAATGGCTTCAACTCTTTCAGGGTCAATTGTTAACCCTTCTCTTGAGACAATGTGGCCCAACAACTTTCCCTCGTGTGCCAAAAATACACATTTCTTTGGATTCAATGACACTAAAAACCTTCTACACCTTTGAAATACTTTCCTGAGGTGAAAGAGGTGGTCTGCTACATTCTTTGAGAAGACAGTGATATCATCTAGATATACCAGCACCATCTTGTTGATTAAGCCTTTGAATGCCATATCCATAGCTCGCTGAAATGTTGCTCCTGCATTGGACAGTCCAAATGGCATCTTCTTGTAAGCATATGTGCCCCATTTCGTGGTGAAGGTTGTCTTGTACTGATCTTCTTCTTTCACCATTATCTGATTATAGCCTGAGTATCTGTCTAGCAATGAAAACCTTTCAGAGCCAGCTACAACCTGCAAGATTTGTTCCATTGATGGAAGTGGATAATGATCCTTGAGTGATGCTCTGTTCAGATCATGGAAGTCTACACACAATCTGATTTCTCCATTTCTTTTCCTCACTGGCACCAAGTTTGCAACCCAACTTGAATGTTTGATAGGGAAGATGATGCTAGCTTCAATCAGCTTGTTCAACTCTTTCCTCATGAGAGGTTCAATGTGAGGATTTACCACCCTTTGCTTCTATCTGATAGGTTTAGATCCTGGATCCAGCTCAATAGTGTGTTGTGCCAACTTTGGGTTGAAACCTCTTAAATCCTTGTAAGTCCAAGCAAAGACATCTGGGAATTCTTGAAAAAGTTGAATGAATTCAGATTTTTCTTGTGGGGTACTTACTTTGCCAATTTGCAATGTCTTGCCTTCATCTATTGAAATGGGCTCTGAATCTTCACCCTTTACCTGAATGTTTTCCTTCTCCTTCCAGAATTGATCATTTGGGTTGAAGATTGAATCCAAAGTTACAAGACCTTTTGGTAATTTGTTAGTTCTCAGCTGCACCACTTGGTCACCATACTGTTGTTCCAACTTGTCTTGGTTTCTGGCAGAGAACTCAGCTTCTTCTTGTAGAAAATTGACAATTTGTTGATCATTCTCAAAGACTTGCCAACTTGTGTTGTTGTCTGGAACAGCTGGTCTTACAACCACTTTAATATGGGGCTGATATTTCTCACTCTTGATACTTTCTACAACATCAAATGCTACCCCGATTGCTGCCAATCTATCTGCTGCTTCATTCTTCTTTCTTGGGATGGAATTGATGCTAAAAGCTTCAAAATATTCAATGAGATCCCATACCTGATTCTTGTAGTTCTTCAATAGATCATTCTTGGCAGAATTTTTCCTCTGACTTGATTCACAACTAGCTCACTATCGCCAAACACTTGTAAGTTTTTAATGCCTCTCTTTCTTGCCCAATGCAATCCATGAATCAAGGCTTCATACTCAGCTGTGTTGTTTGAGCAAGAAAATTGGAAATGGAAAGCTGAGTAATATTGTGTACCTTTTTGGTGAAATGAGCATAGCTCCTCCTCCTATTCCTTGTCTACTCCTTGAGCCATCAAAGAATAGCCGCCATACCTCATTATCATCCTTCTGGTCTGACTTGGTGATGCTAGGGAGGGGTTGAATCTCTTCATGCAAACAATATAGACTCCTAATTCAGATTCTTCCATTTCTTTGTAAGGGTCAAATTCATGTCTCTTGTTTTCCCATTCATCAAGAGTCAAGTCTGGAATGCATCCGACTTTGGTATCTACTTCATGAGTGCTTGGATAATCTTCTTGATCAAATGCTGAATAGTTTGAATTGATTGGGTTTGGTGTATGAGGCTCTATGTGAAAGTTTGCAATAGGCTCAGATCTGATTGTAGCCTTAGCTCCATACCTTGTTCTGAATAACATATGTGACCAATCAGAGAAATAACCTCCAATTTTAGCGGTGAAGTCTCTTGACAAGCACAATGCAAAGAGAGGTGGAAAGTCTATGACTGATACATCTTGCAAGATGGTCACATTGGGACATGCATGCAATGTGAGGCTCAAATATTTGATTACTCCAACCGTTTTTACCACTTTCCCATCCAATTGCACTACACCTTTGGAGATGACTTCATATTGAAGACCTAGCTGATCAACTATTTGTTTCGGTATGACTGAGCTACTTGCTCCCGAATCAATCATGTAATTATGCACTAACTTGTCTCCAATGATCAATGAGACATAGAATGGGGGGGCTTCATAATTTTACCTTGGTCATTTCCTTGATTTTCTCCTTGTCGAGCTGCATTGGTAAGCACCTTTTCTTGTTGATTGGGTGGCTGGTTTGACGCTGACCAATTTTCCATAGCAGCTTGCAATAGGTCTCTCTGTCCTGGGATAGCCAATGACTCCCACATTGAGATGTTTACATTTGTTTTCTTCATTTGTTCAATGATGTTGAATGGAGATGAACTATCTCTCTGCTGCCCCTTTCCTTGCACATTCTTCTCTTGTACATGGGCTGTTGCAACCGACACTTGGGCTGGTCTAGAAGGTGGTTTGGGCTGACCTTGCACATTAAGAGCTGCACTTTGATTGCTAACACCCTGTTGAGTGATAGAGGGTTGTGGATCATTTGAATTTGATGACTGTCCTTCTCCAATATTCCTTTTCTTGGACCGTGTATTGGCTACTACACTTTGAGAAGGTGCTTGATTCATACCGCAGAAATCTTTAGCCTGCCAATTGACAAGTGTGGTCTCATTCGAAGATGTTCCTTGCTGAGTTGTTTCCTGCTGCTGATTTCCTTCTTGGCTTGTCTCTTGTTCTACACCCGTTGTTGTCACCATAAGGGCTTGATTCAAAGCACCATTGAAACACATTGATAGGTTATGAGGTTGATTGCATGGGAAACACCAATCATATTCCTGAGCCATATTATTTTGCACTGGTACTAAAGCTCTAGATGTGGATGCAACATTAGGATTGTAAGGATGGAATGGTCTATTAGCAACAGGTTTGGCTTGATTCTGATTTGTAGTTTGGATGGGTGGCCTATTAGGCTGATATGGAGGTCTATTGGGTTGAGTTTGAGGCTGATATGATCTGAAATTTTGAGCTTGTTACCTCTTAAGTGTCACCAACTCATTACCCAAGTTTTGTAGTTGCTTCATGACTTCTTGGAGCTCATTTGAGGAGCTAGAAGATGAGGTGGAAGCTTCAGTTGAACTGATTCCTTGGAGTAGGAATGGGAGCTAATGTGGGTGCTTGACTAGTGCTTGGAGCTCCTAGTTCTAGATATAGAGGCATAGGTGGCCTAGGTGAAAGTTTACCAACCTAAATTAAACAATTTTCAGCTCTAATTACAATGTTATAGGATGCGGGTAAAGTCCTACCTCCCATGGATTGAATCATCATGGAAATATCAGAATTTAAAGCTTTAAGGAAGTATAGAAAAGCACCTTCAGCTGTTGGTCTCACGACCACCAGAATCCTATCCCACGTACACTGGAATCTGAAGTTGAAATCAGTCAACTACTCATTAGGATCCCTCTTGATTGTTGTCAATTGCTCTAATAAAGACAAGTTATCCCCCTTTTCTCCAAATTGATTATCGAGAGATGTGCACAAATGTTCCCAATTCTGGATAGATCCTGCACAGTTAGACTTCTGAACCATTGTAAAGCTTTACCTTTAAAGGATGAAGCCAACAACTTGACCGCTAATTTCCATTTTAGTTATTTTATGAATTGCACAGACATTTGCAATATCTTGGATGTGGTCAATTGGAGTCATCTGGTTCTCTCCAGTAAAATATGGAATGCTCTTCAGTGCTGCAGCTGGAACTGGATTTTGTGCATTGAGAGCCAGTGGGTTGCTGCCAGTGAAGTTGACGTAGGGGTTGGGTTGTGCCATCCTGATTGGTCGGAGGACTCTAGTTGATTGAACGAAAGGCCTACTAGGTGGAGGTGTTGACAATGTCCTGTTTGGTGGATATGGATACCTATGAGTTCTTCTTCCCCTTCTTGCTCTATCTGGGGATAAATGTAGATAGAAAAATAGCCCCTCTTCTCTAGTTCTTGACCTTGTTTGTATTCTTCTCATGAACTTGACAAGCTTGGACTGCTGAAACCAGTGGATTCTACCTCTTTTGGAGTCACCAGATGTGTAATTTTAGAGCTTCTTACAAGTTGGGAACTCACAACAAGTGCACATCAATCTTGCTGTAGTAAAAATGAAGACTTCTTGTCCCACTGGGCGTGCCAAAACTGTTAGTGCGGAATCACATTTTTTTTGTTTGATACCCCTGAAGTCTGTAACTCGATGGGTTGAGAAGTCAACTCGATGTGTCATTGATTGCATAACATGGAGCATCTCTCAAAGTGTGGGACTTTGTGAATCGAGAGAGCTCTCTGGATGAAGGTCGGTTCCTATTCCTCTATTCAGGTGCACACATTCATATTGCAGAGGATCTATTCTAAAACCTACTCTAACTTGCCAAGGAGACAGGGTTAAGGAGATGCAAGAAATAAAACCTAGACTAACAAGGGTGATGCACCAAAGGAATGATGAACACCTACTTTGCAATAAACACAAACCATAAAAACACAATACAACCACCACACAGATGACCAAACTGCAATGAGAGACTAGGTGGATGCAATGAACACAAGAGAGGGTTGAAATCATCCACAAACTTATCTCATTGCTCCAAAATTGATACAGTGCATTACAGTAGCCAAGAGGTAGAAATTGCATTACAATTTGAATGGGAGGTTTGAAACTCCACAAATTCACCTGCAGAATAGAGAAGAAGGGAGGGCGCAAAGTAAAACTGTCCATCCTTTAGCAAAATGCCCCTCCTCACAATATATAGGAATAATTAGAGAAGGAGGTAGAAGAAATCCAAACTCTTGTTCAACCACCCCAAAAGGGAAATGAATTCCCCTGCAACAATGATGGGTTTCACTGCAATACCCATGCCTCCACCATTGTTCCTTGTTGGGAAAGAAAGGAAGCCCATAATCCATTATGGGGGTAGGTGAGAAGCCTGAGACATTCAAGAATGGTGGACTACATTTAAGGATATCTAGTTGTAGTTGAGTAGCAGATGTCGAGAGCTTTCCAAAAAGTCTCCTCTTGCCCAGATCTGAGCTTCCAGTCGAAGGTTATGGCTTTCTGAAGATCGAGGGTCAGCATTTAACATGGGCTCACAATATTTAAAAGAGTCTATTCATGTGAGATCCACGTGGCAGCCCCGCACACCTTAAGACTTCACCCCCCTCCCTTCATTCTTAAAGTTGCACCAAAGAGTCACGTGGCATCATCTGTGGGCCTGCTCTATTTCCTTTATGTTCTGGCTAACCCCCTCTAGTTTGGTGGAGACACTATGTCTGATCCTAGACATGTGGAGGGCTAGCACACATTTGGGACATGCCTCTAGATTTTACTTTTGAAGTTGCACCGATGAGGCACGTGGAAGCTTCTGCTAGCCTATCCCAAGCTTGGACAACCCAACGGCTGATGAAACCTTTCTCAGACCCTGACTATGTGGTGTGTTGGCACTCATTTGGGGACCACCCTTTGATTCAACCCTTGAAGGAGCGTCGATGAGACATGTGGCAGCTTCTGCTGACCCTTTCTTATACTTAGCCAATTCGGGCCTCAAGTGAACACTTCCTGCCTCATTCCTTTGGGTGAGTAAGGGGCCCCACTATGTATAATGCCAAAACCCTTTTATGGGTGGGACCTCTGTGGTTAGCTCCTAAAACTATGATGGTGGGACACTTGGCATCATCCAGGGGCCACCCCTTTGTTTCCTTGTGTTTTGGCTTAGTCCCTTCCTATTTGGCAAAGCAATATGTCTAACTCTAGACAGGTGGAGGGCTCGTGCTTGTTTGAGACCTGCCTTTTGGGTCTTACATTTGAAGTTACATCATGAGCTGATGTGTGGCTCCTTCTATTGGCCTTAGACCTTTCAACGACTGACTCTATCTTTCCCACCCATTTAGGAGCAACTTGTTGGACCCTAGACACATGGAGAGTCTATGCACATTTGGAGACCCTGCTTGGACCTGACCTTTGGAGGTGCACCATTGAGACACGTGGAGGCTTCCACCAGCTCATCCCCTGTTAAGACTTTTAACAGCTAGTGTAACTTTTCAGACTCTGGCCATGTGGAGGGATTGAGCTTGCTTAGGGACCCCATTTTGGACTTCACCCTTGGAGTTGTGCCAATGAGGCATGTGGCACCTTCTGCAGTTCTTTTGCTTTGCTTCAGGTTGGATCATTCTGGGCTCAATTTTGGGATTGAATGTGAGTCCACACGACTGGGCCAACCCCTCCATTTCTCTTGTGTAAGGTCACATTCAACCAATTTTTCGTAAGGGGTAAAATTTGGATAACAATTTGGTGACTCACGAGATCACCTTCCTACTAGGTGAACATTTCAGTTGCCTTGAAGTATTCGTTGGGAATGGAGTCATAGATTATAGCCCGATACCAATCACTGTTCTTTTAAACTTGAATTTTATGCTTACACTTGGCGATCCTGAACCTACCCCACTGTTCGCACTGTCAATTTTCATAAGAAAATATTGACGATGAGATTTATAAGAGTAGAAAATTGTCTTAACTTCAGGTTTTCACCTGTTCCCAAAATGGACTTGCTACAACATTCACCTAGAGCCACATCAAGTTGTATAATGATACAACCTTCATGCAGTAAAACCTATGTTGGAGCACTTAGGGAAATGAAACCTATTGTAATAACAACAACAATGTGCACAAGCACTTGGAGGAATTGGAAATCCTATACTAATATGTACAAGGGTGAGAATTCTCCTTCTAGTAGCAATGTTTTAGATAGATCCCATTGACTAAAATATACAATTCTTAACTATCCAACTTAGCCAGTCGAAGTGCATTGCTACCTTTGCATTCAGTGATCATGTATGGACCACTCCATATGGCATCAAACTTGGAATTTTTTCCTTGTTTTGCATGGTCCGCATCCCACTTCAGTACCAAGTCTCCAACTTGTAATGTCTTGGCTTTATCTTTCTTGTCAAAGATCTTCTTGATCAACACTCTATCCTTCTCCATGGTTTGCACTGCATGTTCTCTTGCTTCTTCTAACTCCATCAACTCTACATACTTGATCCCCATAGGCTCAAACTCATCTAGTTCCAAGTTTTTTTCGTGAGTTCTAATGTTGGAAATTCAATTTATATAGAGAGAAATGCTTCCTTCCCATATACAAGATTGAATGGAGAGCTTCCTCTAGACCTCTTGGGTGTGATTCTATCTATTCAAATAGCTGATTTGAGTTTTGTGTGCCAAGTTCTCTGATTCTCATCAAGAGTCCTTCTGATGATTCACAATAAGTTCTTGTTTGTGAACTATACTTTTTCATTACCTTAAAGGGTAATAGTTTAAAGAGGTGTTGAGGTATACACCATTATTGACATCCCATTTAGTGATCTTTGTGCCAAGGAATGAAAATGCATTGTCTAATATGATAGTAGGAGGGGTAATAAACCTTGTGACTATCCCTTCATTAAAATCCAAGATGTTGGATTCATTTTCCTCCTTAAGTGCCACTGATTCAGTCCACTTGGTGAAATAGTCAATCACTGTGAGTATCCACTTGTGGCCTTGACTTGAATTTGGGTTGATTACTCCAATGAAGTTTAATCCCCATTGCATGAATGGCTGATCTACTTAAATTGGATGAAGGGGTAGGACTGTTAGTATTTATTTCCCTATGAAGAATGCACACTTCTTGCATTTATTAACCCATGAGTAGCAATCACTAAACACCGTAGGCCAATAGTAACCAACCTCCATAATTTTGAGAGGTGTTACTTGTTGAGTAAAATGGCCTCCTGCTTCTCCGTCATGGAATTTGTGTAACATCTTCTCAACTTGGACTGTCCCAATGCACCTCAATACAACACCATTGATGTCCCTTTTGAACAAAACACTGTCAATGAGCACATATAGAATTACTTGTAATGTAAAGTATGTTCTCTTTGCTTTACTCATTTGTGGAGGGTATAAACTTGTTTGGACATAATGCACCAAGTCTTGAGTCCAACATGGAATGGGAACATCATTAGCTAGTTGTTCTTGATTATTTTGTAGTAAAAGGACAACCTCTTCTTCATTTGTTGACTTGGTTTGTTGTTTGGAATCGAGCAACTCACACAGAACTTTTCCGCAAACCAAGTTATTCACTTTGATTTCAATACCCAAGTGATCAAACCTACTATCTTCTCATTCAAATCCTTGTTCAAAAGAAAGTCCTTGACACCAGCATGAGACACTAGTAATTGAATCTTGTTGTTCGAGAAAAAGTTTTTGATCTTCTTCATACTTCTAATGACACCAAGAACATGTTTCTCAATAAAAGAGTACCATATTTCATAATCTTCCAGGATTTGGCTAAAGAATGCTATGGGTTGTTTTGAACCTTCTTTATTTCAGCTATACCAAGATAGCTGAGATTTTGTTTGGCCCTCCAAAAGCATAAAACATGAAATCCTTTGAAAATTATTGGTTAATAAGAGTTGGGGCTTCTGATATTTCACACTTCAGATCCGCTAAACACTCTTTTCCTTCTACTATCCATTTGAATACAAGACTCTTCTTTAGCATTATTGTTAAAGGCTTTAAAAGAGTGGTAAAATCAGGCACAAATATGTGGACAAAGTTTATCCTTCCCAAGAAGCTTTAGAGATATTTCTTTTGATGTGGTAGTGGAAGTGTTCTAATGGCTTCAAATCTTTTAGGGTTAATTGTTAACCCTTCTCTTGAGACAATGTTATCTTCCTCAAGCTGAGATTGGATTATAGCAGGATTTTCATTAAGGCATTCATAATGTAATAATTCTAAAATAATTTTATTTATCATAGAAGCAATCAAGACATCAACAGTTTCTTCTCTAACCTTTGGAGGTCACTAAAGCATCCAACAATCAAATTCAAAATTCTACTAGCATCAACCATCTCCCTCTCTCAAGTAACATCATCCTCTCATCGTTATTCATCAAATTGAATAAGGTAAGTCCCTTTTCATCATTTGCAATATTTAATCAGCCTTATTTCATATTTTAGCGTTTTGTTCTTTCCAAAGCAATCACCATTGATTTCCATAATCGCCAATGATCGTCCTAAATCACTAGAAATTCCTTTCTGTTAGACCAATTAATGCCTAAGATTTCCCTTATGACATCCATACCTCATAAATCATTATCAATTTACCTTTGCAAGTATCTATCCATTCATATCAAGCTCTTTTGAGCCATATACACCACTATGGCAGCTATCTTAAATCCAACATATTACTCATCTCACCTTTGTAAATAGACAACCATCTACATCCTTTCTCCTTTGAGCTATTTTTTGATCCCTAGACTCCCTTTGGATTAGGTTTCACCATCAGTCTATCATATAGCATTGGACCACGTCATTCCCTTTGCCTTTACATTGGTTGGTTACATAATCTATTTTATCATTTTATCTTATCATTACTGGATTAAGTTCTTGAACACAGATTGAGATCCTTACAAGGAAGTACATTGACTTCTGGGGACTGGCATTATCCTGGAAATCTTTCATATATCTATCTAATCCCATCCTCTCCATAGTGTTTGTGATCTTCAAGTTTCTCTGTCGGAAAAAGAAGGAAGGAACTTTCATCCATCAGCTACAACATCCATCTCTACGGGTTTCACTAAAATCCACTGTCTTCTGAGGTCAGTATTGTTTTTAATGCTTCACCTCATTAATTTAAGTAGAAAGGTAAGAACTTATTTGAACATTCTAGCATGTGTGGTGGGACACAGTTCCCTTTTCTTTCATTTAAAATAATTATAATTCTTTTTTTTCTTTTTTCTTTGTAATCGCCAGCGATCTAATCAAATCACTAGCAATTGTGTTAATCAGCATAGATTTTTTTAATTGTTGATGATCTCTATGACCTTTTTTATTACTCAGTCAGACATTTCATAACACCATTTTATTTCTTTTTTTGTCTTATGCTAACCTTTTTGTAGGTTTTTTCTACCGAGGCTTTTACTTGCTGCATTATTGCTTTAAAAAATTCAAAAAAAATGAAAATTAAAAGGAAGTGTTTCTGAGGTGATTCCTTTCCCTTTCTTTTTACTTTTCCACATTTTCATTCTATTGTTTGTGCTCGTGGAAGTAAATTTTTTTATTTTTTTTAAAAACAAACCTTGCATCTTGCAAAAATCACATAGATTAATTACGAGGATTAATTTATTATATCCTCTTAATCTTCTTTACACACAGCCAAAACCACATCAAAATATAAAATTTGCATGAAACACTCCTACCCAAGTGATAACTATTGGGATTTCATCACTTAATATGGTAAACTGACTCGATGTTGTGATTGAGTATAATTTTTTTTTACTGGTATATTGCTTAAGGACCCAACTCCCTTATCGTTGTGGGATCGTGAAGTTAGGGGGGTAGGCCCCAATACTAGGCCTCTATCCTTTAACAAATAAAGATTTTGGTTTCATGTACCTTTGGATATATAGAGGAATCTATCCTTTAACATTACCTGAAATCAACCTTAGACCATCCATAACATTCGGTTCCTGTTGACCAAAATAAGCTCAACACTTATATTGAGTCAACTGACATCAACTTCTCCCCCCTTTTTATGCTTTAATCTGAATTTTTTTACATATTTTAATCACTTAATGCCCCCTGAAAAGCATTTCCATCAGATAGTAAAATTTCTTCTCCTTTCCAGAGATATAAAGAAGCCCTTTCAGCTCCTCATATTTCACAAGTTACGAGCCGATGGGCCTTGGAGGTATTTTTTACCAAAAGCGGGCTGGTGGGGCCTAGAGATGTGTTCTTTCCCTAGTGTAAAATGCAAACCGGTAGGCACGGGGATGAATTTTTGGAAAAGCAAGTTTGCGGGACCCGTGGAGGAAATTTTTTCCCAAGAGTAAATGTGGGCTGATGGGTCTGTGGTGGACTTTGGAACTTTTACACTTTTCACAAAAATGGCACAGTTTTAAAGTGCGGGGCCCGCAAGCCCATGGGGTATCATCGGCCGTTGAAAACACAAAATGGGGTAGAGAAAGATAACAAAACCATGTGTCAACTCGACACACAACCTTTAAAAGTGAAATACATAGTGGTTTCCAAAATGATCGCAAGGCTTCCACGTGTCTAGGGTCCGAGAATGGCATCGGCCCAACTTGGATAAGTATCATAGACTCGTAGAAGGCACCACACACGTTAGCTTGACACATATTCAAAGGTAAATCAAAAATTCCGGTCTCCCTAGACAATTTTGAAGCATCTGTAGACACTTAAAATTGGTTACCCAATTTAGTGTCCCTCTCATCCATTTACTTGCCTAGGTAACCTGGGGCACGTTTACATCACCAACTATCCCCTTGGGATATTATCCAATTTGTGATTTAATCACTTATTCCAAATTTAATTCATCCCATCACATCTTACCCATGAGTGATTAAATATTAAATATTTAATTACGCTTCTTCCCATGCATCTTAATCACTTATCCACCCCCAAATTTATTCTATCCATGTATCACATCTATTTTTAATCTTCCCTAAGCGGGATATTTTCCCATAGTCGGGATAAGTCTTATCTTTCTCGAAATCGATCATTTTTAGGCACCTCGGGAGTCTTTTCCGCGATCGGCGCCGACCCATATGGTCAGCGCCGATTTTCTAGGGAGCGGCGCCGATTATAAAAGCAAGCCCAGAACTCAGTTCTAAGGACGGAAGAGAGCGAAGAGACCGAAGAAGAGATTACGAACGACGTGAAAAAAGTGAACAGAGAGCGAAAGATACAGGTTGAGAGAAAGAGAGATCTTCTTAGCATCAATTGTATCAAGTTAGGGTAGATCCTGTCCGAATCAATCCCTGAGAGGAGCACCGTTACGCTGCCCCTGTCGCATCAGCGTCGCACACCACCATCTGTCATCTGGTGACTCTGTTCCAGTGTCTCGCCAACTTTGGCACATCCAGCAGACCACATTCACCTTCCAATTCCCGAATCTTGTCGCACAGTCCCTGATTGACTGATTTGTCTCCAGTCGACGCCGATCTTATCCAATCGACGCCGATCCCACTCAATCGAAGAGCCGACCAGTCTCAATCGACGCCGATTCCACCCAGTCGACGCCGATTTATCTGCAGATAGGTAAAAAGATACAGGTAACAAAAATCCAGCATTTATTTCATAGTTCCCTGTTTTCTGTACTTTCTGTCTGCTGTTTAGATTCTGTCTTATTACCGCAATCAGAAAATCTAGTCTTTACTTACATCTTTTATCATGTATGCTTCTTTTCTTAATTGAAAACATGGACTGACATCCGCCGAGGAGGCTTATCGCTTCTCGGACCCGCTTCTCGGGCAGTCCACTTAAATATCTTTTAACGTGGTCTTTTTCTGTCAAGCATCGGTGTTTTGCAGGTTATTCGGATCTATTGTGCGAATTGCTCGTGTGCGCCCGTCTTATCTACACCAGCTTCCTCATCCGTCTACATCTTCATCAGGTATCAATTTCATTGAGGTTTTTCAGGGTTTTTGTGTTTAGTTTGGTGCATTAACTTGGACAGGTAACAAGCACGAAATTCTTGATCTACAGCATCCATGTGTCCCATGTCTAAAAAGGGGATGGAGATAGCCATTTAAATCGACTAAATATAAGAGTGTTAGCAAAATCCTCCACGTGTCTCATCGGCACAACACCAAGTTTGGGTCCAAAGAGTAGGTTCCCAAATGTGCACAGACTCTCCACTTGTCTTGGGTCCAACATAAGTCAAATGGATTGAGGCCCGAATCGGCTAAGTATAGAGAGCTGGAAGATGTCACCATGTATTGCATCAGTGCAAATTCAAAGGCACGATCCAAAGCGGAGACTTAAACAAGCATTGGCCCTCCACGTGTCTAGATCCCGAAAAAGCATGAAGTGGTCACTGAAAAGTATAAATAGATGTAGGCTAGCAGTAGGAGCCATGTGTCATCTTGGTGTAACTTTAAAGGGAAAATCTGGAAGCAAGTTTGAAATGTGTGCCAAGCCTCCAGTTTCCAGGATAAGACATATGGCCCCGCCAAGCAAAAGGGACTTAGCCAAAACACAAAGATATAGAACAAAGCTGTGAAAGGTGACACGTGTCTCATTGGCGTAATTTTAAATGTGTGGCCCAAAACGTAGTCCCCACACAAGTGTCATCTTGCGACATGGTCAAATTCTGAAAAGGTAAGGCTGGCCTTAGAAAACTCCAAAAGCCTACAGAGGCCTCCATGTGTCTCATTCATGCAACATCAAAAAAAAATCTGGGGGAAGTTTCTAAATGAGCACAAATCCCCCATGTGTCTTGGTTCGGGCACAATGTCTCTACCAATGGGAGGGACTCAGGCAGAATAGAGAGGAAACTGAAAATCCCGTGGAAGCCGCCACATATCAGTCTGGCACAATTTCAAGAGTGAAAGGAAGGGGCTAAATATTCATGATGTGTGAGGCTACCATGTGGACCCTGTATGGACAAACCCTTTTAAATATTGTGCGCCTGTGACCTTGATCTTCAGACAACCATATTTTTCAACTGGAAACTCAGATTTGGGCTAGAGAGGACTTTTTGGAAAGCTCTCGGCTCTGGCTTCTCACCTGCCTCCATTAATGTTTTGGCCCACCATTCTTAGGGGCTTTCAATTCTCCCACCTACTGTTATGATGAAGAATGGGCCTCTTTCTTTCCCAGTAAGGGAAAAATATGGGGGCATGGGTGTTGTAGTGAAGCTCTTCATTGTGGTAGGTGGATTCCATGCCCTTCCAGGGGTGGTTAGAGCAAAGTTTGAATTATTCCCTCCCCTCTCTCTTATTCTTCCTACATATTGTAAAGGAGGGGCATTTATTAAAGAGGTTGGTCATTGTTTTTCTCATGCCCCCCCTCACTCATTCATCCCTAGGGTATAATATGGAGTCTAAGCCTCTCCTCATGGCTCTGTAATGGAAATTTCTTGCCTCTTTCCCACTGGTAATGTACCGTGTGAATTATAGAGCAATAAAATCTATTTCATTACGCATCTTGTCCATCCTTGCTTATTTTGTCATCTCTTCTTGCCTCTCATCATTGTGGGGTATACTGTGCATACTCTTGTGTTTATTACAGGTTCTGAGAGCTATGTTTAATGGGTTTTGAAGTTGTGTTCTGTGTGACATTCACTTTTTTTTTTGTGGTGCATATTTTCCACCCCCTCCTCTTCTCACCTCTCTCCACTTTAGGAAATTTGGATTCGTGATCATCCACTTCCTTTTCTAGTGTATCACCACTTAGTGTAGGCTCTATTTCACTCTCTCTCTCTCTCTCTCCATCTCCTTGGAAAGGTTAGATTAGGATTAGATTGGTTTTTCCTGCACTGGAGTAGCTTATGGTAGGTAGATTAGGAAGCAAGAACCAACCTTCTATGGAGGTTCATATCAAGTCCGCAAGTCCCAC
>JAHRHJ020001971.1:0-15806 GCA_019776745.2 Taxus chinensis | reverse complement strand
AATGGTACTTTAACTGTATATGCTTCATCCTGGAGTGGAAAGCAGAGTTCTTAGCTAGGTGTATAGCACTCTAACTATCACTATGCAACTTACATTCCTTTTGTTTATGCCCCAACTCCTTAAGAAATTTTTATAACCAAATCATCTATTTGCTTTCCTCTGTGGTAGCCACATACTCAGCGTCCGTGGTTGATAAAGCCACCAGCTCCTGTAGTCGTGAAATCCATCTCACTGTTGTCCCACCTACAGTGTAAATATAACCTATCGTGCTCCTCCTATTGTCAACATCTCCAGCCATGTCTGAATCTACATAACCACGTAAAGTGGTGTCTGATCCACTGTAGCACAAAAATGTCCTCATGGTCCCTCTCAAATACCGAAGGATCCACTTTACTGCTTGCCAATGCTCTTTACCTAGATCACTCATAAATCTATTCACAACTCCCGCTGCATGGGCAATATCAGGCCTAGTGCACACCATAGCATACATTAAACTACCAACCACTTATGAATAAGGTACCTTGGACATCTAGTTTCTTTCCTGCTCTTTCTTGGAACACTTCTCCTTTGATAACTTAAAATGGTCTGCCAAAGGAGTCCCAACTGGTTTAGCATCCTGCATGTTAAACCTATCCAATACCTTCTTAATGTACTTTTCCTGAGATAAAGTCAGCTTCCATTCCTTCCTATCCCGAGTTATCCTCATAACAAGGATTTTTCTGGTTACCCCCAAATCCTCCATATCAAAGGATTCGCTTAGCTATTTCTTGACTACTTTTATTTTTCTGCATGTTTTTACCTATAACCAATATGTCATCAACATACAAACACAGGATAATATAACTTCCATCCTAAAAAAATTTTGTATACACGCAATGGTCGGAAGGACATCTAATATAACTTTGCTATCAAAATTCTTCATGAACCTTTGACTTCATATCCTTCTGGTTGTTGCATATATAGCTCCTCCTCCAAATCACCATGGAGAAATGCAGTCTTTACATCTAACTGTTCTAAGTGCAAGTCTTATGATGCCACTATTCTAAGAATAGTTTTGATAGAAGTCATTTTTACTACAGGAGAAAAAATATCATCGAAATTTATACTTTGTTTCTGTGAAAACCCCTTGACTACTAACCGGGCCTTATATCTTTTCTTTCCTCCATCTTGAACTCTGTACACCCACTTGTTCTACAATGCTCTTTTTCCTTCCAGTAGCTTCACCAAATCCCAAGTTTGGTTCTCCATGAGATACTTATGCTCCTCATCCATGGCTTACTCCCACTTATTATTGGCATCTACCTGCATTGCTTCATCAAAGCTCTCTGGTTCTCTACTATCAATGAGTAATAAATAATAAAGAGAAGGAGAAAAACGTTCAAGTTCTTTTCTTACCCTAGAAGACCTCCTCACTGTAGGAGTTTGGGGTTCCTGTTGAGTAGGTTCCTGAATTGATTCATGGGTCACTGTCCCATCCGGAAGATCCTCTACCACTGCATATTCTTTCTTAGATTCTTCCCTATTTTCCTACAACTATTGCTTATACATGACTTTCTCATTAAAGACCACATCCCTAGACCGAATGATTTTCTTGTCCTTAATACTCCAACATTTAAATCCAAAGTCATCACCACCATAACCAATAAAAGTGTATTTTTCTAATTTAGCCTCTAGCTTGGTCCTATCATCCTTGTCAATATGAACAAACACCTCACATCCAAAGACTCTAAGAAATGAGTAATCGACTTTCTTACCGTACCAAGCCTCCTCAAGTATGCCTCCATCCAAGGCACTTGAGGGTCCTCTGTTTATCAAGTACACAGTTGTGCTCATCGCTTCTACCAAAAAATAAAGATGTAGTCCTGCATGTATCCTCATGCTCTTAGCACGTTCTATTATTGTTTTGTTCATCCTTTCTGACACCCCATTCTACTGCAGGGTTCCTGGAACCGTTTTTTTGCCTGCGGATTCCATTCTTAGAACAATAATCATCAAATTCATTGTTGCAATACTCCCCTCCATTATCTGACCTGAGACATTTTAACTTAAGACCTATTTCATTCTCTACCAAGGCTTTCCATTTAACAAAAGTATCAAATACATCAGATTTGTTTCTAATGCAATAAACCCAAACTTTCCTTGTTGCATCATCAATAAAAGTAACATAATAACTTGAGCCCCCAAGAGATGATACCTGAGCCTTCCCCCACACATCAGAATGTACCAGCTCTAAGTTACTCTCTTTCTTCGTAGGTCCAACCTTGAGAAACCTTACTCGTTTCTGTTTCTCATATATGCAATTCTCACAGAAATCCAAACCTGTTTCTGTATATCCAGGTAAATTCTTTTTTATGATGTCCATGCCCTTATGGCTCGTATGACCGAGCCTATAGTGCCATAATGTTGTATCTGCATCTGAAGCAACAAGATTACAATCATTAGTACCATCAGTGGTTAAATACAAGATTCCAACCTTCTTACCTCTTGCCACCACAAGAGCACCCTTGGTAACCTTGCAAGAGTCAGCTGTAAATATCAGCAGTACAACCATCACTTCCCAATTTCCCTGCCGATATCAAATTTCTCCTTAATGTAGGCACATGTCTGACATCCTTCAATAGTCATGTATTCTCATTCTGCATCTTAACCTGAACAAAACATTTTCCAACTATACTGCAAGGCTCATCATCACCAAGAAAAACATGCCCAAAATCCCCTTGAACATAATCAACAAAATAATGCTTATGTGGAGTAGCATGAAAAGAAGCCCTTGAATCTAAAACTCAAGATTCAGTAAATTATGCAAAGAAAGAATCAAAGCATCCTGGCATACATTACCCGATGCCACAATTTTCCTCCTTGTTTTCTTCCTGTTGTTTCTTCTTGTCCCGAAGCTCCCAACAGTCCTTCTTTGCATGCCCAGACTTTCCACAGTGCAGCATACTATCTTGCTTTTGGATTTTGACCTTGCCCGATCCTTTGATTTTTCACGGTTTCCTTTATTCTTCTGTCTCCCTCTAGTTTCCACTGTCAAAGCATTCCCTGAAGTAGAAGATTCCCCAGATATTTTTCTTCGCATTTCCTCGCTTAGAATCACCCCTACAACATCCTCAAACTTCAACTTTGAGTTAGCATGAACCGAGTTGCTTACCGCCATTACCAGGCTATTCCAACTCTCAAGTAAAAAGCATAGAATTAATAAAGCCCTAACTTCTTTATCAAATTCTATTGTAACAGAAGCTATATTCACAACCATATTGAAATCATTTAAATGATCTGCTACTGAACTATTCTCAGACATCTTCATATTAAACAACTTTTTCATTAAAAATATCTTGTTAGAGGCAGAGGGTTTTTCATACAACTTCCCCAATGCATCCATTAGATCTTTTTGTAGTCTTTTCCTTTGAAACATTAAATAATACCGAAGATGCAAGACACAGCCGGATCGTTCCAAGTGTCTTTCGATCTAACAAATCCCATTCCGCATCTGTCATACTCGAGGGTTTGTTCACCTTCTCAAACATCGGAGTATAAAGATCCTTCTAATAAAAGTAATCTTCCATCTACATCTTCTAAAGACTGAAATTCTGCCCATTGAATTTATCAACCCTAGATCTTCCATCATCTGCCATAGCTCCCACTCAAGCTAAAAAAATTCCCTATGATTCAACACTTCAGCAAACCAAAACCAGGCTCTGATACCAATTGTTAGGAAATAAGAGATAAAATATGAGGAATAATCCCTTACAGAATCGCAACGGTAGAAACTAATATGCAGAAAATATTACAGATCTCAAATAAAAGTGCAGAATAAATAACACAACATAGAGAGACAAGATTTAACATGGTTCACCCAATTTGGGCTACGTCCACCAAGAATCACTTGCTGAAATTTTATTACAAGCCTCCACTCTCTCAATACAATACCCAGATCCGTTTGGAGCTATGCTCAACAAACTCTACAAAATTCACACCCAAATTCAAAGCACATCTGCAATACATTTGCTTGTCTATCTATCATATTCATAAGACCATATAAATAGACAATTGCTTAAGCAGTTTGATACAAAACCGTGGGTATCAAAACCATGGGCAAAAAACTGTGGGTATCAAAACAATGGGTACCGAAAAACCATGGGCCCAAAAACAATCCATAACAGTTACCCATTACCCATGGGTTAATAAACCACCCAAGAAAATTTGCGAACCCCCTTGACCCGCTCACCGGCGAATGGAACCGCCGTAAAAATACCCGAGTGTAACACATAGAAGGTGTACCACACTCTAACATGAAAACAAACTCCACAAACATAACATGTTGCTAGGTGAGGAGGTGAATTAATTTAATTTAAAGTAATTAAATAAATAAATAATGTGAGGATGGGCATTAATTCAATTACAAGTAATTAAATTAATATGAAGGTGGGGTAAAAGGGTCATGGTTAGGTATACACATTATGTTAACTGATTGAAAGGGGACTAAGGAGAGTGTGACCCAAATTTGGTGTCTACAATGACGAAAGTCATACTTTTCCAGGGGCGTCCCAACTCACCCTGGGCCATTTATACCCATTGTCCCCGCATAAATATATGCGGCCATTTTGGCCTTTCCTTGCACAAATGGACCGAGTGTAATTCGGGCCCTCCAAATCTGAATTTTCCGCATTGGTCTTGCGAGCCACTCTGAGTCTCTTCTTGTTTAAGCCGTTCAAGCCGTTTAACTTCTCATCGCCCGCATAACTCTCCACAGTATTTCCAGCTCTTCTGTGCACTCATGTCCCAAGTGTTTTAAGCCACTCGGTACGTGTTTTGCTGATTCGACCGCATGGCCTATCTGGTGAACTCACCGATTTTTCTAAGTATTGCCCCTTTTTTAGTTGTAACGCCCTTTCCATCAAATCGATGTCCCCGTGTTGAGCTGGTCTGTGCACACATTACTTCGAGCCCTGGTTTGACTTGTTCCCATTTCTGTAATGCTCTTAGTGTGGAAGTCCTTTTACAAACAAGCCCAAGTAGTTTGCTAAAAAAAAAACTCATCAGGTCTCTTTGGAGCTTTATTTCCTCATGGCGATGCACGAATTGACCTGGTTGGTTCCTGCACAATGTCGGTGAAGGATGGATTCCACCAAAATCTGAGTTGGCTCGTGAATCCTTCATGGCGAGCTTTAACCTTTATTCATCGACCATCCACTGACTCAAGTTTCCCCTACGTGAAATGCACGGAGACCGTCACATGTATGTGGTCATTTGAGGTTGAGCTCTTTAGCTCACGGAACTTAGTTTCAATGCAGCGAGAAATCCTTCCATGAAATCAATCTGATCCCCTTTTACATTTGTAATGTGGATGTTTCATCCACCGGCTTCACCCAGCCAGCTATGCATTCAAGCATCTTATGTTGTTACGAGAACGACCTAGTTTCCATAGATATGGGCTTGATGGGATGAGCTCAATGCCACTTCATGACTTGCTTTTGTAGTATAGGACTCAGCCTCGAATATATTTCTCTAGACGTCTGTAACGTCCTAGCCCGGGGTAAAAAGACTCAACCACTTTGCCAAGGGCTTTTTTAATTGACTCACCCACTCGTTGTCAATGGCTTGTAACAATGAATCATGCCCATATAGAGCTAGTTGGGTTTGCAAGGAGTAGCTTGACTCGGTTTCAATGTAATTGCACCTGGGGCTCGGCTCCATGTCCAGGGCCGAATTAAGGTTTTGAAGCACCCTAGGCAAGTATTCGGAGAGGATGCCCCCCACCCCCATGAGTTTTCTTCACAAACAAAGTTTAGGTAGTGGTCCAGTGGAAAAGGGACCGGGTTTGAGAATATTGGCATACTGCAGTATCAATTTAAACAAACAACATTACAAACTTATAGCCACAGGAGTCAGGAATAGCCTACAGTCTACTAGGAGAATTTCAATTTGTGCTTATAAACAAAAACATGTACGAGATCATGACTCATAAATCATACTTGTTCTGTTGTTCAGGTTCTGTTCAAGTTTGCTAAACCCTGAATCACTATGCCTTGCAACAACTTTTAAATTTTTCTTCGTTTACGGGGTTGGCGATTTGGTGAATGAATTGTAAATTGTAATTTGAATTTTGTGCACCCATGGAAAGTGGCAACTGGTAAAGCTGCAAAGAAAAGCAAAGCAAAGTATTTTAACACAAGTATCCAAGCAACGACTAAGTACTAGTATTATTATGCACAGCTAGTTATGACAACAAAATGGAGGCATCTCATCTACTTGAGAAAGCAATTACATGAAAAGAAAAGAAGAAAGATGCATTTTAAAGGCAGTAAACGACCTTCGTTGGCAGACTTAAACTTGGCAGCCTGCACAGCCACTTCCTTGTTGGAAAGCAGAGCCGCATTAAATTGATTTCTCACTTAGTGAGACAAATACAAGAAAGTGGGATTGACGATAGAATTGAGTAGGCGACGCGCTTCCTTCCCTCAAAAGTGACCCTTTATCCATCTCTGTGCTTATTTGTCAATACCTGTTGCAACATCAGCCCTAAATTTGCATAACCACTTCCAAACAGGTCTGATATGGAGCTGAAAATCGATAGTAACTCTGGTAATGAAGATAGATGCGATCCCCAAAAGCTGCATTTGCATTTAAACTTTGTCAACTAAGTATTTACTTAAACACTGAGTGACTGAACGGAATCTCAAAAATGGATCTAGAGATAGTTGGCATCTACTGAAGTGCTCCAGCGTGCATATAAAAAGCAAAGATCTGTTCAGTGTTTACTAAGTCGGCTCCTCCAACTATATATCCATGCACTATAATCCATGCGGGGTATCCTTGGTCGCTTCTCGCACACATTTGAGTGGTTCAAACAAAAACTGACGCAAAATGGCTCAGCAGGCTGAAATTTGAATTTTTCCCTTCCAAATTAAGGTGCCCCTCTCTATTTGGCAATAGAATGGAACTGCCTAAGGTTTCAGGGCATGAAACGCTCTGATGGTCCACGCATAACAAAATGGGCATCCATGATAGGGTATGATAGAGCAAGGGTGGAAATTTCTATATTTTTATATATTGCTATGTGAAATGATACAGCGAACACGCCTTTATATAGGCCGTAGCGAGAGCAGCGAGAGGGACGATTGGAGGAACAGTTATATAACTGTTCACTAACATTCACTAACAACTAATTAATTAACAATGTATTAATTAATCTAACAGGAAAAATATTACACTAACATCTCTTTGGTGATATTTAATTGTCTAATATTGTCATATGATATAAATCTAGAAATTTCTCTTTTTTTTAGTGACCTGCCATGGTGCACGCACTTCAGTTTGGTTATGAAATGTATTGTCATTTTTCACAATGTCCTCCAAGGTTTATGTCAGGGTCATGACATTGGTTTGGAACATGTCATTCAGCCCTAAACACTATAACTATTTTGTTGATTTGTCTCACATTATTTGTTATGTCATATCAAATTGAAGGAGGGTTTGTTTGGGGGGGATGGTTTTCTCATCACGGTTTTCATCAACATGACAGGTTTTGGTTTTAATTCCATTTTTTCATGTACATTTAATTTCAAATTACGATAAATTACAAAACTGAAAAATAATTTTAAAAAAACAACATAATTTTGATTTAAAATATTTGTTAAAATAATACCTGAAATTTTTTAAAAGGAAGACACTGGTCAGTACGGGGTGCAAAAATAATCTAGAGATAAGTTTGACCCACAAAATGGATACCTAAGATAAAAATCAGGCTTAATCTAAATAAGATATTACAAGTGTGTTTAAGAAAAAAATCATAATAGTAAATATAGAAACCACAATTTTATAATTGTGTAAGGATGATATTTTTTGTCCAAAACAACTTATAAAATGTGAATACAAGTAATTGAGGTTAGGGTTTGGAACATATTCACCCCAAATGACCACCCTGTAATCCTCGTCCTTGTCGAGATAATCCCTATATTCTCAATGAAGGAAGCTCGATTTCCAATGGGATGATGGATTCGATTCCAAATACTAGGGAATAGGGTGGTTCACCAGTAGGAGTGTGGATGGAGGTCCTATAAGCCCAAAGGGTGGGGTGAATTTGCAAATGCCAATTGCGACCTATCTTACTCACCATCTTTTCCATGATTCGAACCAATGTTTTGTTAGTGGCTTCAGCTTTCCCAATACCTTGTGCAAAATATTGCGTAGACCACTTCAATTTTATTTGAAATTGATGACAAAGGTTCTTCACGGTCTTGTTCTTGAATGATTTGCCATTGTTAGTAACTATGACCGCATGAATGCCATACCGACAGATAAGGTGATTCATGATAAACTTTGAAATCTGAGCTCCTCTAACATAAGTCAAAGGAACAACCTCCACCCACTTAGTGAAATATTCAGTAGCTGCGATGATGTGAGTATGACCATCAGATGAGGTAGGGGTGAGATTTCATATTAAATCCAATCCCCATGTGGAGCCATGGGGTTTTGATTGGCTACAACGGCTGTGATGGGGCATGGATGAAATTTCCATATTTTTGACATAGTACACATTTCCTCACATAGTTGCAGCAGTTTGTTTCCATAGTAGCCCAATAATAGCCCACTCTCAACAATTTCTTGGCGAGAACCATCCCGTTTGTATGGGCCCCACACACCCCTTCATGCACCTCTTTAATCATTTAGACTAACTCTGCTACATCTAGACAACGCAACATATTCCCATTGTAGCCACGACGATAGAGCATATCTCCTAAGAGGGTGTAACGGTCTATCTGGCGGATAAGGATTTGTTTTTCAGAATGGGATATGTTAGGAGAGAAGGTTTTATGTTTAAGATAGGCATGGATGTGTGCATGCCATGGGGAATAGGGAACAACAATTTCACAAGCCAAGCATGATTTTGACATGTCATACGCAGGCTGGCGTAGATTCTCGACAAAGAATGGCATATCATTTCCCTTTGGTGGAATTCATAGCATAGAACCTACAGTTTCCATAGCATCTGTACTAGATCTATTTTGTGCTCTTGTGATCTGTTCGAATGTAATACGCACAAAATACTCTTTCAAATTTTCCACCAGTTTCTTGTAGGGGATGAGTTTCTCATCCTTGACTTTATATTCATCGTTAACTTGTTTGATGATCAATTGTGAATCACCAATGGTTTGAACATGATGGATATCCCATTTGATTGCCAGCTTCATCCCCGCAATGAGCAGCTCATATTCTATAATATTATCTGTACAAGGAAAACCAAGTTGAAAAGCTTAAGGTATAGGGTCTCTTGAAGGAGTAAATAATACCACACCTACCCCTGAACCTTGAAAAGTAAAAGGTCCATCAAAGTGCACTTTCCACCTGATAGATTCCTCAATATACATTAATGAAGTGTCAGGAAGATCCAGACTCACAGGATCTGTTCCTGGTAATGGTCCTTCTGCTAATTGATCGATGAGTACTTTTCCTTATACAGACTTTTGATGTACATAATCAATGTCAAATTCACTTAGTAGAATGATCCAATTAGCCATTCTACCTGTAAGGGTGGGTTTTGACAACAGGTACTTAAGTGGGTCAACTTTGGATATAAGCTTGGTTTTAGTATTTAATAGGTAATGGCAAAGTTTTTGGAAGGTAAAAACTATAGCCAAACAATATTTTTCAATCTGAGGGTAATTGAGCTCATAAGTAATGAGAGTATGAATGAGATATTAAACAATTTTTTCTTTGTGGCCGAGGTCATATTGGGAAATCAACCCACTAATAGTGAATTGAGTAGTAGAAATATACAGCATGAGTGGCTCACTGGGAGTTGGAGGTAGGAGGACATGTGGATTGGATAAGTACTGCTTAAGCAAGGTGAAGGCCTGTTGTTTTTTTGTTCCCCAAATAAAGGTAACATCTTTTTTAAGTAGATGAATGATTGATTGAAACTTGTCGGAAAGTTAGGAAATGAAGTGGTGGATGGCCTGTATCTTTCCTTGCAAGCTATGCAGTTGTATGATGTTTTTGGGAGGAGGAATTTCAGTAATGGCGGTAACTATAGTTGGGTCTACCTCAATCCCTCTTCGTGATACAATGAATCCAGGTCACTTTCCTGACTGTACGGTAAACACACACTTCTTTGGATTCAATCTGACTTTGTATTCCCATAGACATTCGAAGATATGCCATAAAATATCAGGGTGATCTACTCTTGTCTTGGATTTCCCGAGGATATCATCCACATAGTCTTCCATGATGTCATGAATCATATCATGGAAAATCACAGTCATTTCCCTTTGATAAGTTGGCCCTATGTTTTTAAGGCTGAAGGGCATAACCTGATAAAAAAAAGTCCCTAGGGGGTTGTGAAGGTTGTCTTGTGTTGATCCTCATCTATGATTTTGATCTGATTGTAACCTAAAAATCCATTCATAAGAGACAACATTTCATATCCCAGAGTTATATCAACAATCGTATCAATATTGGGCAATGGGAAATCATCTTTTGGACATGCCTTATTAATGTCGCTAAAATCCGTACAGATTCTGATCCTAACAAGTTTCTTTTGTACAGGGACTATGTTTGATATCCATTCTGAGTAATCAATAGGTCGAATGAAACCTGTTGCGAGAAATCTTTCTAGCTCTTCTTTAACTAGAAGAACCACCTATGGATGCATTTTTCTGAGATTTTGTTTGATGGGCTTGGTGTCTACGTGCACTACTAGGTTATGCACTACCAAAGTTGGATCTAAGCCCGACATTTCCTTATAGGACCATGTGAATACATCTACAAATTCTTGTAGAAGCATGGTGAATTTTTTCTATTCCCATGCCAAGAGTGAAGCTCTTAGTTTGACTATCTTTGGATCATCTTCTGTTCCAATATTCACATCAATGGTTTCTTCCACTAGACATTTTTGACAAATCCTCCATATGTGTAGGATCGGGAGGAAGGTTGACATATTCTTCCAAGGGTGTCTCTACGATATTTTCACCCTTGGTGTGGTCACTTTTCTTGTCTATTGATTTTTTCACTTGTTTGTCAACCAACGCCTCAAAGATGTTTTCATTGTGTGACTTGGAGTTTTGTTTTTGCTAAGGATTTTCGTTGGAACTTTTTCCCTCTCTTTTTCTCAAGTTTTGTTGACCATGAAGCTCAACTTCCTCATCAAAGTACGCACAAGTATCTAAGCCAATGTAGAAACCCTTCTTATGGTCTCCAGTCGGAATTGCATCTCGAATGCCCATGAATTCTATTATGGCTTTGTCATTTTCAAAGAGATCCAGTGGCACGTGACATTGTTGGTCCCATTTAACAAGGAAAGGGTAAACAAGGTCAATTTTAGGTTCAGTAGGGATTAGGGTAAGGACAGTGGTATCCATGAATAGGTTCGTGGAGGTAAGATCCTCATATTGGCTACAGTGGGAATTTGTGTCGATGTCTAAATAATCTTAGCTATCTTCACGCAAATAACATGTGGCATGTGGCATCTTGATCTTTGGGGTGTGATCCATAGGGTTGAATGTCGATACCGTATATTTTTGTCTTGAAATGTGGGAGAGGAACTGGTTCTCTCGGTCCTTGCTCATTCTTTCTGCATCCTAGACCCTTGTAGCCCATGGAATACATCATTCGGCTAGACTTCTCATACTCAGGGATTTGGTAACAAGTTGGTTGAGTATCTTCTGGGACCTAAGTCATAGGTGGGTCCAATAATTTCTCTTCAGCGAGTAACCCCCAGGTAAAAATGATCTAATAGTTCACTCATCTCTAGGATGTCTGAAATGATAGCTGGGTTAACCTCTATTTTTAGGTGACAACGATAGGTCCAAAACCAAAAGAGATTGTTGCACCATATATTATCCATAGCCGTATTCCAGAACATTCATCTCCCACGAATCAAAAGGATAAGTTGGTGTAGAAGCCTCACTGGCACAAGAACTTAGGGAATCAGAATCTACCCGTGACTTCATGGCTTCAGATTGAAGAGGAACAACTATATCAGCAGAGGGACATGTATAGGCACCCTTACATGAAAAACTATTGAGAGATTTGCAATGAGTGAAGGGCTCTTGATCTCCTTGTATTGTGACAGTGTGTCCCTCTTGTTTTAATTTGATGCATTGATGGAATGTTGATGGCACAACCTGTATGGCATGAATCCATGGTCGGCCAAGAAGCATATGTATGGAAGTTCCAAGTCCAATACATGAAACTTTGTCTGATGACAAGTGGGTCCTACTTCCATAGGTAATGTAATTGTGCCAGCTGACTCCCTTTTTACGTTGTCGCAAGTGGTTATGGTAATGATGTGGGACTCTAAATATTCTTTTGTATATCCCAATTGCTTAGTTAATTTCAACATGCATATATTCAACCCTAATCCATTGTCCACAAGCACCCATTTTATCTTTCAGCAGGTAACAAATACCTCAATATATAAGGGGAGATTATGTGTTGGATCTTCAATAGGGATCTCCCTATGATTAAAAGAGATATACTCAATTGGTACAATATTAGCCACCACAACTTGAAGATGTGAATGGTCGACTTCTAGTGGAACTTTTGACCCCTGAAGAGTTTTGTACAAGATGTCCTTATGTACATTTGATATTTTGAGAAGGTCCAAGATTGAAATCTTGGCAGATTTCTTCTCAAGTTGTTTTAAGAGGTTGTACTTACCATCTTGCGGGGTCGATGGAGAGGATTTAGGAATCATGAGGTAGGCGCACCTTATTACTGCAATGTAATATTTTCGTTTGATCCAAATGGTGTTCACATGGTCATTAGGAGAGAGGATACATCTAATGAGTGAATCGTAATGATTATTATCCTTATTGTTATATAGATAATTGACCCAAAAGGGGGAAACTTTGTAACTCTGGGATGACTCTCCTCGATCTGAATTTTTCTCATCTGACTTACCATGTTTAGGGAATGGTTCTTTGAATATTCCCATCTTTTTGTTTGGCGTTTGAGTTTTCTCCAGGGTATCCAATTCTATCTTACCATGTTCAATTAGGTCTTGGATGTAGTGACGAAGTCATAGACATTTTTTTTTTGTGTCCCTTGACATGATGTAATTCACAATAGTCATGCTCTTTATACCATGATGGTTTTGGAGCATTTTCATTAAAGGGTTGTGTCTTAGGATAATTCACCATGTGAGTGACATCAATTGCTTCAATATGGCCAACAAAGGATCATTGAGAGGAGTGAACATTCTATGTTTAGGTGGTGGTTGAGTAGGTCCTTTGGTCAATTTAAAAGGTTGACCAGTTTGAACCATTTGTATGCATTTGGAATCTGTGATTCTATCTCCCACCACGTTCTTGTTTTTGTTAAATATTTTTATCTTTTCCGTAGGTTTTTTGTTTTGGTTATCCTTAGAGTGTGGTTTAATGGTTCTTTTGGCAATAAGGGATTTCTCTATTTGAATGCCCTTTTCAATAACCTCTTTGAAGGTGCAAACACAATGCATTTGTAGATGAAAAGCGATGTCTGGGTTGAGATTGGGCACAAAGATACTCACCATATATTTTTCAGGGAATGCACAAGGGAAGCGGCTAGCTATCCCTCTCCATATTTACAAGAAGCTAGAGAATGCCTCGTTAGGACGTTGTTTAGTGCCACACAAGTCCACCACAGTTATGTCGCTTTCTATGTTGTACGAGAAGTTTCACACAAATCTTTCTACCAATTCAGGCCATGTGAAAATAAACCCACAAGGTAAGTGAGTGAACCATTCCAAGGCTTGGCCCACTAGACTCTTTGGAAAGAGTCGTATGAGGTAGTTGTCACTGCAGGCCACTTCTTGGCATGCGATGTAAAAATATTTTACATGGTCTCGTGGGTCACCTTTCCCTCTATATTTGTCAAATTTTTACATGTCAACCTTTTTAGGGAAGGGTTGAAGCGTCACAGTTTTGTCAAATGGATAGGGACATAACTCTTCATATTGATATTTTCTAATATTCCCCATAGTGCTCTCTTGAAGGCTTGTAAGTGTTGCTTTCATAGATTGCATTTCTTGAGCGAGTAATTGTTCTTTGGTAGGAGAAACATGGATATATACACGATTATGTTCTATATTGTCTTCTCCTTGATTTTTTAGTTGAAGCTCACTAATTTTGACCTTAGGTTTTGTCTTTTGTACATTCTTATTTGTTTCTTTTTGTACATGAGAGGTTAACAAGCTAATTGTCAACTAAGGTTGCTAATTTGTTGTTGAATAGTGACTTCTTCTTCAAGAGTTTCCTCTTCTTCTTCATGCTACGGAGGTTGTTCAACATTTTCATGTTCTATTTTGAATTTACATGGTACTTTAAGGAAATGTATTCTATATCCCACTACGTTATCATTTCCCATGTTAGAGGTAGAAGCATGTCCATGTGTTAAGATATCATCTATGTTAATAAGAGGTTGCTCCTCTTCAATAGCATCATTGTAGGTCAAATTATCTCTTGTTCGATAAGCATTCTAGCTCCCAACTCCACAACTCATTCCAATACTCGATCCTTGTTTCTAAAAAGGAATTCATCTAACAAGGTGAGGTCAAAGTCAAACTCCGCATGTGGTGATTCCAACTCATCACCGCTATGATCTATCATTTCTTCTACCTATTTCTTTGTGGAGAATAAAGGCCCAAAATCATGGCCAATAAAAGGGTTTGACCCTTGTTTTTTTTAGGCTTCCCAAGTTTTTATTTGTCGTGTTTCCAAAGCCTGCTTTTTGAGTCCTAATCTTGTTTTAGGAGCCATGACGTGTGATATTTTCACTAAGGTATCTGTGAATGTGTTCAAATATTTCTATCAAACCTAAGTGAAAAAAATAATTTCAAGAAATAAAGGTATATTATGAATGTCAAAGAACCAATGTGACACAATAATTTTCTCTTAAATGAACGAGCCAAGCAAGAATCAGTCACACAATGTTGAGTTTCAAACCAAACAATCAAATGAAGGACTTCATAAATTTGTCTTTAAAAAGTTATTTGATGTCGTATAATGATTAACAAAATGTCCCTACTTATTTCAAGTTCAAAGAAATGAACAAGGCATAAGTAATAACAAGAAGTTAACGCGAACTTCAAACAAAGTATACTAGAAGCAAGACCAAATTCAATCAAGACCTATATTCCAAAAGGTGTCAGTTGTGATTGTGAGTGACACAAAAATTTCACTAAGATATGCTAACCAAAATTTACGAGAAAGTAAGTATTGATATCAAGATGATATTGATATAACATGCACAAGTGGTAACACTTAACACTCTTCAGAATCGAGGTAATAATTGAAATCAAACTAAAGTGATAGTATACCTAGGAATTGTTAAAGTGTATATAGCATAACCTTACAATATAGATATTTAGGTCAAGTTTACAAGAAACAAAACGCAAATACCAAAATTGTAGTGACACAATATAAAAAATATAAACAATATAACCATTCAAAGGAGAATCAAATTGATGAACCAATCCTAACTATGATGACGATCTTGACTTGGGTATCAAGATCAAAAAGGCTACCAATGATATAAAAATGTCTCCACACACTTTAGATGTTTAACAACCCAACCGAAAACATGGATGGGTGTAAATGAACAAAAAAGTGGCGAAAACAATCAATTGATAACACAAAGGTAGTCACTCTTCCTTTGATCAACAAAGTGTCAAAAGAAAGTGAAGTAAGTAGATCAATTGGGCTTGAAAAATGTTGGCCTCACTTCGGCAGAGTTTTGCCTCGCCTTAGGGAAAGTGAAAAACTAATAAAAAGTAATGTTTCACATGTTTCGTGATGAACAATAGCTCTCAACTCAAATTGGCTTTG
>JAHRHJ020001970.1:0-15809 GCA_019776745.2 Taxus chinensis | reverse complement strand
TTCCGATTATCCTTCAACTACTCTTATTCTTCTATGGGGTTGGGACTTCGCAATTCTTTAACTGGGATTATTAGAGAAACTTGAGGAGTGCACAATATGCTTTCTTCCTATCACTGTGCCCACATCCTCTTCCATACGCTATGATCCAGTTGACCTTCTATTTAGTCTTCCTCTTCTTCTTCGGGAGTGGGCTCGTGCAAGTGATTTGACATTCTTATAGTTTTTCTTCTTGATGGGGGTATTACAAAATTGGTCGAGTACTTTTATTACCTGACCATCCTTTAACTTGGACTTCAAGTAAATATAGACTCGACACGCCCCCTTCCCTACTGCCAATGTCACAATGAGATTAAGGTCCATTGTATCATATTCCATTGTTTCGATGTAGGGTGCCTTAGTCTCATATCTATATGTTTCACATAAGGTGTAATAGTCAACGTCTACCTTATCTACATTGAATTTAAGTGGTTGTACATGTCCTTGATCCTATTGATTGGGGTCTTGAAGTATTTTTTGCGGTGAATGCAAATGGGAGTTTGCACCAGGGGCCCATCTCTCCATTCACTAACAAAAACCATCCAAGATTGAAGTGTTGCATAACCACAAAGTCTGGCTACCCTCCTAACTTTGTTAGCATCTCTCTAGGCACACACCATTCATTCTCAAAGAAATGACACAACCTTTTATACCATATATCTAAGTGCACCTTATAAACATTTGTGACCATACCATCACAAGTATACTTAACAAATCTATTTTCTGGTAATTACTACTCCAAGGGATGCTCCCATTCTTTTCCATCTGGTGCATCTGGTGCTCCAATCTTCCAAAATACTATGAGAAGAAATATTGACCCCATGTAATTTTCTCTCCTTTTTACATGTTGTGTTTTTAGCTCTTCAACAATGCCCTCAGTGGTGTACTCAGAGATGTTGTACCTGGTCCCTTCTTCCATCTTATGTGTGATGTGTAAGAATTTATTATTTACTTCAGACCATCACTCTGAGGTGCCTATATTGCAGCTTACCAAGTACACAAAGCCTCTTATCCCAGGGTCCGCAATGTTAGTAACAATGAATTCGTAGCCTTCCCTCTAATAGTGCAACTTGGTTGTTTCCTCCTCCATTGCAGTATCGTTGTGTATATCTAGGGTGATTTCTGTGTTGCTATCACACATCCTGGTCACTTTGCTAATCAATTATGTGGTGATGTGCATCCTTCTACCTGTAAAATAAAAGTAGTCTTTGTGAACTCTTGACACTAGCCATTGAAATAGGCGTGCATGCTTACCAAAAAATGGTGACTCAAACAACTATAGGACCCCAAAATCTATCAAAGGTCTTGCACAGTGTGTCATCTAACACAATTTTTCCTTTTGCGGTTAAATGACATGTCTCCGTTATGACATCATTTTTTATATCACCTTTGTGTTTTTGTATGAGGTGGTTATACTCGCTAATTTTACACTTTTAGATCTGAGATGACCACAACATCCCAACTATCACTTCTTACAAGTACCACATTCTGAAGTACCAGTCATCATGGGTTTCCTCCAATGGCTTCTTGTTATTTGGTACATTCTTCCTTAGTGTCATCGATTCCTTGGTTTAAAACTCCTACATCTAAAAATCCTATGAATTTATTTCCCTTGGTGTTGAAACCTTTTCAAGTCTTAGTTTATTCGATCCTCCGCATTTCAACCCTTAAATCTACCAAGTGCCCTAATGTTGAAAAACATCTCACAAAAATTTTTACTATGAAAAACCATCTTGCAACTTCCAAACTCTTCTCAAAACCCTTACAACAACTTCCACTTCTCCATTTCCCCTAAATGCAAGGAGCTCTCTACTTCTTAAACTATTATTTGGTTGCCTTCATCACTGCTTGGTCACAATCTACATAGGTTTACACTAGATGCATTTGTTTGCAAAATATCTAATGTGCATAAATTCTCAATTTGCAAGGTAGGGAATTACAACTACACTTACCCCCTTTTATAGATTTTTAATTTTCTATCACATTAAATGCAATCACCTATTACTAATTTTTGGATTTAATGCATCATTTTCATTTCCCTTCTTTTTTGTAGAATATGGGATTATCATAAGCTTCTCTCACATGTGGAATTCCATGATTATCATAACTTTCTCTCACTTTTGGTAGTCCATAATCTTCTGGTGCATTACTAATTCTCAGGTTGTAGAACCCCTTTACACGCACATACCTGTGCTGCACCTATTATTTATTTTCTCTACTTACTAAGTAGTTCTCCTCCATGCTGCCTACTTGACATTATATTTCTCGCTACTCCTTTACCAAGTTTCCATATGAAAAACCCCACCAAAATGTGTGAACTCATGCTTTATCAAGAAAAGAATAAGAATAATTCCTCCAGAATGCACACTCTTGTGTGGTTAACCATTTTAAGAATTTTCCCTTTTCTCACCTCTTTCTTCTACCCCAAACTAAAATTAGGCACTGTCATCTATGCATTAGTCTAGAATAGATAGATTAATTCCTGCACGTGAATATAATTATTAAAAGCAATAAAATAGAAACCTAGTCTAAATGGGAAGACGACTTTATTACAAACATAAATGAATTTTATTTATAGTAGGGATTTATCCTACTTCCATTAAATTAACCATGTAACATATTGACATCCAATGTATGTAACTATCATGCACCTAAATCTAATATCTTAGTTGCTTTAAACGGTCCTAACAAATGAACTTTGAGCTTCCCTAGGTGATGTGTAAACTTTGAATCATAGAGGAACACCAATCTCCCAATGGTAAAAGTATTGTTCTTGATATTCCTATTATGTTAGGCTTTATGTTGCATCTTCTCTATTATCCAACTCCATTACAAAATTACATGCCTTTTATCTAATTACATTAATATGTAAATGCACTCTTCCAATAATTTTTTATCAGTAATGCCTCTAGCATTTGTAGTACATAGGGAGGGTATCATGAAATCCATAGGGAATACTGCCTCTTTAAAAAATACTAACTAAAAGAGTGTTGTCTTATTTAACCTCTTGTAGGTAGTATTGTACACCCATATTACAATTGACACCTTTGTAAACACCAAATTTGGGTCACACTCCCCTTAGTCCCCTTTAATTAATTAACGTAACGTAACGTAGCCAAGGATTTGAATATCTTGACAATGGAGGAGTTGTATGGAACTTTGACTACTTATGAGATGAAGGTTATTGATTATAAACCATTTAATAAGGATATTTCCTTCAAAACTGAGATGAAGAAAAAGGGAAAGAAATATAAGGATGATGGTGATGCTCTTGAGATTGATGATGAAGAAATCTTTGCAATGGTTTCTAGAAGATTAGAAGGTTGGCTCTAGAAAGTATAAAGGTAAGATTCCTTTTAAATGTTTCAATTATGGTGAAGTAGGTCATTTTTCTGCTAAGTGTCCTCATAGGCATGAAAAATAAAGTGATGAAGATCATGAAGATGATCATGACAAGAAAAATCAAAAGTATAGTAAAGGAAAGAAGAACTTCAAGAAGTTTGACTACAAGAAGAAGGGTAAGAAGAGCTTCTACACAAAGGAAGAGGCTTATTCATCTGAAGCAAGTAGTTGTGATGGTGTTTCAGATTTTGAATCTCAATCAAAGCATGAAAATATAGGTGATGAGGTGTTTTTTATGACCAAGGATTCCATGAGGTCTACAAGTGATGGATTCACACTGTTGGGTGACTTCATATCAGAATTCTTGCATGGAATTTGAAGAAGAAGAAAATGAAATTTAGACTAAGCTAGTGTGTGTTCAATCTGAATTGAAACATGTTGGAAAAACAATAACAAGAAGCTGATATCTCAAGTCAAGGAATATGAGCCAAAAATTCAGGACCTAGAAGAAAAACATTGGGCTGTGATAGAGAATATTGATGAGACATTCAAAAGACTAGAGATGCATATGAGCTTCATGACTCTAAGCTTGTAATCCAAGGAAGAATATGTGATCCTTCTTAAGGGGGATTTATCTGATGCAGTCAGCAGGGCTAAGCCATAAAAATTATTCTCAAAAGCTTGAGTTCCATGACTCTAGGATCTTACCATCTTAAGGAAGATAGTAAAAGATCTGTAGGAGATAAGACAAGTTTTGGGATTAAAGGATGAAACCAAAGGAAAATGAGGTGATGCAAGAGGAAATTGTTATAATAAATGAGATTAAAGGAAAACATCAAATAATAGAAAAAGGATAAAGATGCTAAAGACAATGTGAAGACAAATTCAATTAGGAAGCCTAATACCTCAAGGTATGAAAGATCATTTAATGGTTATTATTTCACTTGCTAATTTCTTTGGACATAGAGATAAGGAGTGTAGGAGGTTTATCAAAGATGACCATCCATGGAGGGATAAAAAATAGTGAGAAATCAAGGAATTTAGTTGTCTACAATTTGTCATGAGAAAGGACATACTGCTAGGTATTGTTTATATGAACCAAATACTAATTTAGGAGGAATGAAGGTCTCAAAGGTAAGGAATTTTGTATGCTTTAATTGAAATGAAGATTATTCATGTTGCTAGAGGATTTCATTATGGTTACATAAGGAAAATTAGGAGTTTTCAGGTCCTAGAATGCATGATAGAAGAAAAAAAAAGTCATGAGAGCCAAGAGTGAATTAGTGTTCCACCAAAAATAATATGAATGAAAGATAAGAAGATTCTCAGAATGCAAATCAGAAGTCAAGATGGAAGAGGTGATTTTTTAGGTGTCTAAGAGGGATTGGGACCTCTTCAAGTCACTCTTCTAGATTCATTATGAAGATATATGTCTCTACTAGGATTCTTAGAGGCATAATCATCCATATGAAGCATTATAAGAAGGGGAAGTTGATTAGTTTGGAGTATTTATGATGTAGGAGTGTTTTCATGATGTCAAGGTATGTTTTTTATGATCTTGAAGGATGTTAATTGAAGGTGTTTTGAAGGTATTTGATGGTACTGTCATAAGATGAAATTCATTCAATATGATGACTTGATCAGACCATCAGATACAAGGTGAAATTATGAGTATTTTCAGAGTTTGTTGAGTTTGTAAAATGTATCTTTTCTCATGATTCATGTTGAGATATAAAAGAAATGTTCATATTCCATAAGATTTTCTTGAAGAGTGTAAAATGAATGATAGTTTTGTAAACGCCTATATGATTTTTCTTCAGTAGGGATGCATGGTCACAAGTATGAAGATAAGTATCTGGTTCTATATGTTAGGGAATTTTCTCTTGAGTAGTATTTGTAATGTCTCTAGAATGTTCATGCTTCATGAATATTGTATTGAGATGATTGAGAACTATGAAAGTGATAAAGGTATCTTCAGTTGATAAACATGGTTAAATTTTTTATTGTGGAATTCTTGGGTCTGTAGTATGATTTCAAGCATGATATCTAGTTTCATATATGGTTGAAGTGATGATGAAAGATAAAGGTTTTCTCATTTCTCCATGTTCAATTTTGAATATATAAGAATGTATGCTTATGAGTTAATGAAGGTAAAATTCATATTTGTAATTATGAAGTCCAAGTGAAGGGTTGTATATGTAAGTTCAAGGTCATATATTTGAAGAAGGTGATGCTCTAACAAATCTAGTATAAGAAAACCATAAAGAATTCAAGGTACTATGATCATGCATGATGTCTGTTCCAAGTGTGTAGATACATCAAGAAGATGTTTTCATGGTCTGAGCTTATAAAGGGATCATATTATGACTTGAAGTGATATGTAGATTATAGAATAACATTGTAGCTATGAGATAATGAAGTCAAGAGATGTTATTATTTTGCTTGAAGGTATTCAGAAATGTTTTGAAGATGGTTTAGGTTTTGATAGTGAACCAAGAGGTCAAAATTATGAAATCAGTCATTTATCCTATATGATGACTTAATTATACTATCAAACACAAGGAGAAATAATGTCTTCTAGGTATTTTCATGAGTTAATTATGAAAAGGTGATATTTTGATTCTAGGTTTAAGTTGAAGTGTGTAAATAGTGTTTATGAATCATAGAAATTATATAAAGAATGTGAATCATTATCAAGACTATCAAAGGTCAAAATGAGTTCTTAAGTTGATATATGGTCGTATTAAGACTGTGCATAGTACATGAGGTCTGTAATGGTGTCTTGATCAAGAACATAGGAATATAGTTTTCCTGTAAGATTTTTTAATTTGACTTCTTGAGATGGTCCACACAAATGGTGTAGAGGTAAGAGACATCCAACTCTGAGGTATGCTCCTTTTGTTCACTAATAGACAGGGTTACCAAGTACAAAAATGAAGAATGACATGCCAATAAATATATGCATGATTTTCATGGTGTTTTCTATGATGGTATGTGTTGAGGGGGATATTGAATGACTACTACACTTGAGATGTGAAGACAAGTATGTTGAAAGACTAATATGGTTAACCTCTCATGTCATGGTAAGATACTAAAGGTACTGTGAAGGTTGTATGAATGACGGTAAACTGATAGGTCTACAGAGGTTTGTTGAAGTCCTATAGGGGAAGTTGTCCTTGATCATTAAGACAATATGTATTTAGTGACTAGAAGACCTTGTAAGACAAAATGATATTGGTGTGTACAAGTATATTGACAAACCTTGTGCAAAATAAGGTATGTCATATGTCATTTATTGAAGTTGATACAGTGTTTAAGGTCAAAATGTACCATATCAGTTAGTGCATGAAGTATCATGATTTTTGTTTTATAAGTACATGAGGTGAGAAGGAGATTGAATGTTCATTATGCTAAGGAAGGTGAAGCTAGGAGAGTACCAGGTATTGAAAATTTGTTTTAGTTTGCATGATTGATAGGGTATCAGTATGTTGTTTTGACATTATAACAGTAAGCTACATGTCTTGTGGAGGATCCTTGAGTCAGGGGGGCTGGTTTTTGACCTTGAAATAGGTGTTCTAGGTGTCTAGAAGGCCTAATAAGAAAAATTTGAAGGTTGTTTCTTGAATTATTGAAAGGGGGTCTTGTAGCCTCATGATTAATAAGTCACAATAGCAACAAAATAAGACAAAAACACTAAAAGTGTTGCTTCAGGACTAAGTTGATATGTTTGATCCATCTCCATGGCATATATGCAAGGTATGAGCTTGTATTTTATGTTTTTCAGTTAGAGGGAGGATATAATATTTCCAAGGGGATATATAAGGAGTTGTTCATGTTGTTTATGGAATTCTATAAAAAGGCAGAAGTTGGTCAATTTTGCATTACTCTGAAGTTTTTTAAGGGATCTCAGGTCCTAAAAGTTGCTATATAGATAGTACATGGTAGAGATAAGGTCTTTTGAGATGTTTTCAACTAAGAATAAGTCTGAGGAGGAGCTAGGAATTGATGGTTCATTCTCAGAATGATTTTTTGCATGAGTGTGTTCTATTCCCAGGGGGAGCTATAGTGCTTCAAATGACATAAGAAGCCAAAAACAAAGTATAGAGAAGAAAGACATATTTGTGGTTGTGTGAGGAATTTGGTTGATGTTTCCAACCAAGAGAAACTTAAGAGGCTAAAGAAGATGAAGATATGTGCTATAGGTATGATTTTTCATTAATGTAAAAAGGGGGAGAAGAACTAGGTGGTTTTCCATCAATGACAAAGGGGGAGATTATTGACATGAGTGAGTTTGAGTGTTGTAATTCATGTAAAAGATCATTAATGGAAAAAGATGATCTAGGAGTGCTAGAGGATGTGTGTCATGATGATGGCATGGTCAATCAGGTTGTCGTATGATGACAAGAATGGAAACAATGAGAATGGATTGGCCTAGTAGGCCTAATCAGGTGACCTAGTTAGCCTAGGTGATAGAGCATGTAGAAAATGAGTTACATGGTGGATTGAGGAGCATGGTCAAGGCATGGAGACTATGAGAAGAGTGTGTGGAAACAACTCATACATGTACATAGAGTGTATGGTTGCAAGTTGGAAGACTTAGTTGCAGGTGCTCATCTAGACCTAGTCTAGGTGCTTGAAGACAAAAATTGAGCATGAGAGTGAGGTTCCAGAGCTATGAGAAGGTCATGGAGGCATGTAAGGGTGTGAGACATGTTGTCTCAAGTCTGTTAGGGCCTTTTAGAGAGCTTGGAATGTAGAGTCACGATGTTTATCTACTTGGTATAGATCCAAACTAGACATAATCCTAGTGTTTGGAGGCCTAATAAAGCATGATAGTCACTTGTAGGTGTGTGTGAGCTATTGGAGACACTTATCGGAAGGTATGTCATATTTTTTTCATCACATATAGGAAATTTGTGGTGGTTTCAAGCATGGTTGTAGTGTTAGTTCACTTTGTAATGGCCTAAGACATGTAAAACCCTAAGTCGAAACTATTGTATTGAGGTTTTTGGAGAAATGATACTTGTTTGGAGTGATTTTAGAGTTTGGTGAAGTGATTTTATGACCTACACAAGTCAACCTTGGAAGACTGGTTTTTGGGCCTATAAGGGTAGTTTTATAGTTTTGGAGAATATAAGTGATTGAGAACTTTTGGATGTAATGATGAAGTATTATGCGATAAGAAGTGTTTTAAACATATCATGTGACATGTTTCATGTTTTTTTAAATCTCTGAAAGTGTTATGAAGTGGCATGGTTGATATCACAAGTTGACTTAGTTTGACTTATTCAGCACAACACTGCTTTAGTAAGAAGATTGATGTACAAGACCAATGCTTTGGATTAGTTGATCTTACATATCCACTTGAGAGTGAATAGAGATGATTTTTTTTCCTATTGAATATATTTATAGGTATTAAATGTGTCAGAAAGGGTGAAAACTAGTTGGGTTTCCAAAATAGATTACTAGGAAGTTTAGTTTTCTAAAGAGGAGAAGTGGCTCAATTTGCATTGTTAGATGTTTCATGAAGTATAACCTTCTTATATGTGTTATATATCTCATTGGATTTCCAATTAGTGGTTACAAGGCATAGTTGAGGTGTTTTTGTGTGATCTTGAGATTCATTGATGAAGATTGGCTCATATGAGTATCTATTTTGAGTAGGAAACAATCCTACTTGGTATTGATATGAAGAAAATGATTAGTTCAGAGTTCCTTGATTAGGTTTATGATGTTTTAAGGTTATTATGGATGTGTTTAAATCCTTTTGAGGAATGAAAAATCTTATGAAGTTTTTGAATTCCTTGACGAGCTCGGTGGAGGAGAGTTGTTTGTTTTGAGTGTAGTTGGGCTTATCTTGTGTCTTGGTGCATTTTTGACCTAGATGACTCCCTATCATGATTTTATATGGTGTTGGATATGTCATTTGATATTTTTATAACTGTAACACATACTTTTCAATAATTCAAGTTAAGGGATTTTTTTTCCAAATTAACTTATGCCTTCAATGATTTAAAAACATAGCATTTAAATCCAACATCAATGTAGATTCAATCCATCTGATAACAATCAAGAAACCATGTGCAGTTGTATGGGTCAATTAGATCTACCTGATCCCCCATAATTTACTCTTATGAGTGTGTATACAAAGTATACAATTCATTACCTTTCCAAGGAATTGATAATTCAAGTGATAATGTCTAAGTGTCTACTAGGAATTTAGTCAATCGAATCCCATCTGGCATCCTACACCTTTAATTAGAACTTGGTGAATATGATAGTGTAATCAACAACTTACACTACTTCGGCCAAATTTTATGAGACATGCTTCCATGCTCAATTTTGAGATGGCACATTCATCATTCAAAACTTTTCCTTATCACCATATCACTTTATTTAGTTATCATATTTGAATTTAGTTAGTTACAGTCATTTAATTTACATGTTACACCTAAGCTACAAGTCCTTCCTAACATGTGTGAAGGAACATATATGTGCCAACTTAGGTTTCTTATGGGAGAGAAAATGTTTACGTAATGACTTCCATCATTATACAACCACTTCATTCCCTATATCCAGCTTAGGTTGGTACCGAGGTGTTTTATGGACAGGTTAAACAACTCATGTAACTCAAGTAACACTGATTATCCATTAGTTATGATTATAATAAATGATCAGACCTTGAAAGGGCATCTTAAGATACATGTTATAAGGTAGTTTCACTTAATGACTTGTGTTCATTAAATGAATATAAACTTATAACAATCATCTTAAATTGACTTGTCAAGCTCCAATCTTTAGGAACATCATATCTTAGGGTTTAATTATTATAATTAAATCATTTTACAACAGTTTCCCTTTTTCCACAACGATAAATTTATCGCATCTTAATTTGTCTTTAAAGTTAATAATTATATTATCATAACAAGATATGATAATATTTATCTTGTAATTAAACTTTAACATAACCCATTATATCTTAATTATGATTTAAGATAACTTACTGCGTTACTCGTAGTAGTTCTTTAATTGTACTTTACACACGTTGTCATATTACCATACATAATTATTTGATATTATATACATTTATTATACTTAACTTATGTATTAGTTTAATAAATCAAACTTAGATACATTTGATTCCATATACATTTAATCCTCAATTAATCAAAGTATACTTAATGATAATTTCCAAATTCATTAATGCCACTAATTTAACATTTAACATCAAAACATACTATCTGAAGTCAACATTCCATAATGACATATCTATAACACATGAAATAATCAACATTTATAATTATTAACTCAATAATAAAACACAAGTACAATATGTATTTTTGAAATAATACATTGTTCAAATCAGGCTATTTAAGCCTTTCAAATTAAATATAGGACATCGAAGTTCAATTTCACTTTACAATAATGACATAATACATTTAATTCTTTGTATTCAATCATAAAATCAAATTTATTCAAATCATGCATAGTCTTTCTAAAACATACACCAAGAATAACTTATTTTCTGGCATCTGTAAGAGAGAGCAAAATAGTAAAATTGGTCAGTTCAAAATTAACTGGCATGAAAGGTTTTATCTTCAACTTTATAGGTTATTCCTGATATAATACTTAAATGAATAATTCAAAAATATCATGATCAAAATATCATAATACTAAATAATTAGAACCAAATTAATAATTTCCTATCTATTATAAGTACTTCACATATCATTTACTTCCACATAAGTAATTCATTCCTTGAGACTTAATTTAGATTAAGAGTAAAAAATCAACATTTAACATGACTTCAATTTAATAACATTATTCATTAATTATCCATAGAAATTATGTAATTTAATCTTAACTTTCAATAACCAATATTGTTAAGCATATACAATAAGCTATATATTAATATGTTACAATTGTTGCAATAAACTATATTCAATTTCTTAAAATTATCAATAATTTTTGCATTCTATCTCTAAGTCAAATGATTACCCATAATCATAGTAATAAATCATTGATTTATTTCATTCTTCTTTAAACTAGTAAAATTATATTAATCATCAATTAATGAACTTTCAATCATATAACACATTAGAAATATTGTATTTTCAGAAAGAACAAAATATATACGATATCATTAAGCATTTAATTATCCACAAAGAGTTAGAAATTTCTTTAATTTCTCCATCGAAAACTAAACTTTATCATTCTTAATGAAAATCTCCATGATAACATCATTTTCATATACGATTGTAAAAATATAAATTTCCAAGAAGATTACATTTCAATACAAAATAAGCAAGATGAAAGTTAATGATTCGACATAAACACATAAGTGGAAATTTAATAGTTTTGAAAAATAAATTGACTCAAATCCCTGAAAAACGTAATGACTTTTATCCCTAATCCTAGAATCAAAAAATATCTTATCAAAGTGATATCATCTTAATACCTTGCCAAAACAATAATATTTCCGCATCCTTTAATGAAAATAAGATTTACTTATTTAAACAACCCTATCATTCACAGATATATTCTTTCACCTAGATGTTTTGTATTGAAAGAATGGAGTGTGTCATTCGAATTGTATAATTCGACAACATCCATACAAAACAAAATCTATCCACTATTCGAATTCCTTGAAGTAAATAATGGATTGCACAATCAAAAGACAAATGGGTTTAAACTAGAAATGATCAATTGTGTAAAATTTTGAATACCCAAGAACAATATAAGTTTATTTTATATTAAAAATCCAGGGTTTTTCTCAATAATATTTTATTATTATGCCCTAATTAAATAACTTGATATTCAAACCATATAAGCTCAAGAATGAAATACCCAAAAAAGTCGAACCCATATGTTTATAACTAAAGACACTACAATGGCCAAGAATATTCAACCATTAGTTTTATTGCCTAAGATACTAAAATAAATATTCAACTGCCATAAAATTCTAGTTTAATGTGAATTTAACTCTAGTGAGCACAAAAAGAGATAACATTTTCCATATTATTCAAGACAAAACATTTGTAGGAAGGAGAAACTAGTTCGCTACAATTTCGTCATTACATAGATTATCTTTATATTTCAAATAACAAAGGCTTGTAAAAATAATTTAAGAATCTAAATTCATTTTTAGGTAACCATAAAAAACGACAAAAAGAACTTAAGAAGAATCACAAACATAATCATTATAGAGAAAGTTCATGAAAACAACATTATTGATGACTTAAAATAAAATATTATAATGCAATTAAAATGAAGAAGAAGACCCTCTTTTCATGCCCTTGCCTAAAATCCTTCTTGTTTCCTTATCCAAAACTTGTGCAATTACAAGTATATTTCCCAAGCAACTTCAAATATTTTCCTTCAAATCCCCAGTAAAATAATGGTCCCAGTTCTAAAAAATAACCCATAATAATTTTTAATCAACAATCATAAATAATCCCTAAAAAAATCTCAACTTAAGAAGCATCTTGAAATATTGCATGCACATGCCCTCCTCAAGCCAAAACCATATTACAAACATGAGGAAGAACTCCATGTTTTGAAATACAACTAAAAAATGAAGCAATAAATACCATCAGTCAACTCAGATAGATTCCTCAAGAAATCTTCGTAGTTTTCCCAGGTCCGTGGAGCCTTGTAATGCCATCAATGCTAGAGGGTACCAAGTTAGTGGCTTTGGGATTTTGCACAACCATTCAATTTCCCTATTAAATCTCATTAACTATCACTTAACAATTTTCATGGTTAGCCTTAATGGCTTGATAAAAACCCTTCACCATAACATATTAGCATTTATGATCCCAATACTAATCATTGACCATTTAAAAATTGAAAAAACTTTGCTAAAAATTAACTTATGCACATGATTGAGGACCATAATTATAATAATTTGAATTTAACATCTTATAAATTGGTCATATTGACCTTTTATAATGGTTAAAATTTAGTCTATTCCATGGATTGAACTAATTTGCAATCATAAAATCATCAATAGCACATCAATTCTTGATAGTTTTTCTAACCTATTATTAAACCACTAATTTAACTATTACCTTTCCTATGATCAAATTTCAATAGTGGCATTGTTACTCTTCAAAGTATATCAACACTTACTAAATTCTATGACCTTTTCCTTTAAGACCTAATTAAAGGGATAGATCATAATCATGATAATCAATGAAGATAATATTTGCCATAAACCTTCATATTGTCAATGTTGTCACAATTTAAATAATAGTCTTTAAAAATCTGAAATGGTCAAAAATATGATCATCAACTCATATCATGATCATAATTACAAGATGTTTAATAATGCAATGAATTATATTATCTAACAATCCATCTAGAGTCAACTATATCATAATGACAGAAATGTATTATCAACCAATCAACTTGTAGACAATGACAACCAAGTCAATCATCGTCTACATCAGAATGAGATATACATAGCATTCAAGTATGTAAAATGAATTGTGATATATAGACAATTTATGGGACATGACAAAAAGTGTCAGATACATTGTCATGTTTACAAGAAGCATACCTTAACCGGTCCCCATGTCTATAAGTTTCCCGATATCAGAATCTTTTGTCATTAATATATTAATGAGAAAAAGTGTGGGTGTGACATACTTCACCCCTTTAAGAATCATCATCCTGATGACTAACTCTAACCATTAACAAATTTATAATAAAATAAGATAAAATATACTTATTTATGCATCAAAATAATCAAGTAGATTATAAATGAAACTTAAAACCTTCAAGTTTTTAGAACTTATAACTAGAATCTATTGGTTGTAATAGCCCATTCTCAATCAAGTTTTTCAAAACATCATAAGTTATGACATTTTTTAGTCACTCAAATAATAATAAGTATCAAATGTATAATAGCAGATAAAAAATTTCAGTTTTTATCACTTAAAATAATTGCGTTTGGAAAAGTAATTTTAATTTCATCTAGATTCTCCCAGCTTGCACTTTCTTCAAAAATTGGTCCCATTGGACCTTATACTAAATTATTTCTCTGTTTTGTAAGTGCATCTTGTTATTTTCCATCACTCTTATGGGTTTAACCATGATGATTCTCCAATCCTGAACATGTAAGGAGTTCTAGTTCAACACATGAGATAAATTAGATACATACTTTTAAAGAAAAGATATACGAAAAACATCATGCATCTTGGACAATGCAGGAGGCAATGCTAGATGGTATGCCACAAGACTGATTACTTCAATTATTTCAAAGGGTCCAAAAAAGTGAGGTGACAGTTTGGTTGATTTTCGAAACGAAATTGAACTTTTCTTAGGTTTGACCCTTAAGAAAACTTTGTCCCCTTGTTCATATTTTTTGACAACTCTCTTTAAATCAGCGTATCTCTTTTGCCTATCGGAAATCTTCTTTAATCTCTCATGAATGAGCTTAACTTATTGTTCCATTTCTGTCAACATCTTAGGTCCTACTACTTCCCTATCTTCCACACTATCCCAACTGATAGGTGTCCTACACTTTCTTCTATACAAGGCCTCAAAGGGAGCCATTTTCAGTGATGAATGGTAAGTGTTATTATAAGAAAACTCAACCAGTGGAAGGTATTCTTCCCACTTGTATTGCTGATCCATGTAGTACATCATGAGCATGTCTTCCATAATCTGATTGACCCTTTCAGTTTTCCCATCTGCTTCTGGATGGTACACAAAACTGAAATTCAACTTTGTCCCTAAAGAATTTAAAGGTTTTCCAAAAATGAGAATTCATCCTAGGATCCCTATCAGAAAATATTAATTCAGGTACTTCATGTGCAATCTAAAAATTTCAAGTGCACAAACCTTTTTGCAAGCACAAGTGAATCATCTCTTCAGGATTCCCTTGGGTATAAAGTGAGCTACTTTTGTTAGTTTATCAAATACAACTACTTTCCATTTAAATTGTGTAATGATGTGAGGGTACAAAAATATTGTTAGATGCATATGTTCATATTTGACACATTGACATTCTAGGAAATGTGAGACATAGTTCAACATGTCCTTTTTCATCCCTTTCCAAAAATATTGTTGTTTTACATCAGTAAGAATTTTAGTTACTCTGGGATGCCCATAATAGGGGGCATCATGAAATTACTTGACCACTTCCTTCCTTAATTCATTTTACAATGGTACATAAACTCGGTTTTCATACCTTAAGACTCCCTCGTTATCAAATCAAAATCCTTTGTACCTTTTATCACTTGGATTTGTAGTTAGTGTAGTTTTAACATGCTGATAATAAGAATCAGCTTCATCCTTGAATTTATTTCTTAAATTCACAAGTGTGGAAATGTGATTCCTACGACTTAATGCATCTACTACTCTATTTTCATTACCTTTTATATAGCTAATATCTAAATCATAATGAGATAAAAAAAAATCGAAAT
>JAHRHJ020001969.1:0-15815 GCA_019776745.2 Taxus chinensis | reverse complement strand
TTCCGTTGGCATGGTGCTTTGGAAGCACGCACGTAACACCTTATTTGGATAATCAATGTAGCCCATTCTTTGACCTTATGATGCTTATGCACTCTTCCTCCCTATGCATGCAGATTTTGGAAATCTTACAACCAAACTAGGATCTCCTCCCATGTTTCCATATTCTTTTCCTATGCTTTCCTCCTCAACTGCTTTTAAGAAAAAATCGTGCCAAAAAATTGCATTCTAGCTGCTGAAGAACCATGAGAACATTGGAAAATTTTTGCCAAGACTCTCTCTCTCAAGTTGGGACATCCATAAGGGGAGCCCTCTTCAATTCCATGACGCTAGAAGTTCCTTTGATATTTTTTGTTTTCTTCCCCGCCTACCCCCTTGCCTTGGGCCTCAGTTTCTTCCTTCTCCTCATCCTCTTTGTTATAATCCTCATCTCCTTCCTCCTCATATAATCAGTATCTCATAGATTAAATGGTCTTCACCTCCTTCTATATCATCATCATCATCATACCTGTTACTGATGTAGGCATCTAGATTCTCTATCTCTTCTGAATCTTCCTCATCAATCACTTTTTACTTCTTCCTTACTTGGGATTCTAGTACAGGAGATTCTTCTTTTTATTTTTCTTTAACAGGTGATGTCTTGATTCATGATTTCTCATGGATGAGGGAATCTTCATGCTTCAACACCTCTTCTTCTAGGGTATTTTCCTTGATAGGAGACTTCTTTCTCCATGCGTAAGTACTAGACTTAGCGCTTGCTTCCGGTGCGCTCACCATTTGCGTGGTTTGAACATTTGGTGCCTTCTGCATCTCTTCTCTTTCTCTATTTCTAGGCGTGGCCTTCTTCCTTATTATAGGGGTCTTTAGGGACGGAGACATCATTCTCTAAGTAAGATGACCCTTTTCAAATTTTTTCCTTATGCACAGATACACCCTTGCTGCAGTCCTTCTTGCAATCGGCAACGTTAAAGGATTCATCATCTATATCTCGTGGGAGACATAAATCTCCATGTACACACACTTATTTGGGTAGGAAATATTTTGGTACAGCTCATGGTGGTCTATATCTACCTCACTAAGGTCAAACCTTAGTCTCTTGGCCTCCTTGAACCGATTAACTCCAACTTAGAAGTATTGGCGATGAAGGAGAAGGGTAGCTTGCACCATGGAATCATATTCCCATTTGTAAATGTAAATATACTAATGCAGAAGTGTTGGTATATTGAAAATTATACCTCTCCATCCATGAGTGCAGGAAAATGCTCTGGAATCCTCCACTTAGCCCTGAATGCATCATGTATTTGCTTATACCACTTCTCTAGGCACACTTTGTGAGCATCCATCATTGTTTCAGAAGTGTACTTCAAAAACCTTTTTACGGGTGAGGGATCCTCTTCTGGATACTCTTAAACAATTTTTTTTGGCCCATTGGGCACTCCAATATCTAAAAATACAATGGCAAGGATAACATTACCAAAGAGTATCTTCTCTCCATCCTGCGCGCTACTTATAATCTCATCCGTGATGAAAGCAAAAAATTTGTAGACGGTTCCTTCTGATATCTTCAGACATACATTTAGCCATGCCTTGTTCACTTCTATCCATCATTCTTGGTCATTGAGATTAGTCATCAAGTGTGCGACCATTCTCATAACTAGGTCTGGAATCTTGGCGATTTTAAAGTATCGTGACCCCTTCTTGTAGTCATACGCGGCTACAGTTTCATTGATAGCCTCTTTGTCACTCAGATCATCATCTATGTTGTATCCTTCATAAATGAGGTCTGTGAACTTGGATATTAGTTTTGGTGTGATGCGCATCTTACGCTCCATAAAATAAAAGTGATCCTCATGCACAGGTGACATCAACCATTGGTAAATGCACTCAGGCTTGCCAAAGTATGGAAAATCATATAGTTGTAATAATCTATCCTTCTCCAATTTGAATTTTACCTTGTCACTGTAAATGGGCATCCCATCTGGTGTCCTCTTGTTAGTTGGTCAAACCAACTCTAGCACCATTTCCTTCTCGGTTGTACCTCGTGCGATGGCTATAATCACTCTTGGCCATCTTTCGTAAGTGTGACTTCCACTCTTTTCCTAGAAATACCCCATATAGGTATTACATCTTTGCATACCATTCTTCATTTGAGATTACGATGACAGAGGTTTGATTTCCCTTTCCCTTTCCCACCATTGTTTTCTTTGGTGAAATGGTTGGTTTCCTAGGTGCCATATTTTCTAGTCAGACTAAACTGAAATACCCCTTCCTCTGCCTCTGCTTACTACTCTACTTACTCCAAAGCTCACTGTTAGTGTGAATTCACAGCACCCCCAGGATGTTGATCAAATTTCTAGGTTGATCATACTAGCATCCAGTGTGATTGCACAATATTGAATCCTTTCTCCAAGTGTGGGACTTGCAAAAATGAGAAAGGAATCTCCAGAGAATGCTGGTTCCTATTCCTCTGTTCAAATGCACACAAAAAAATACAGAGGGTTTACTCAAAATCTAATCTAACTTGCCAAGGAGACAGGGTAAGAAGATGCATAAAAATAAACCTAAACTAACAAAGGTGATGCACCGAGGAATGAAGAACACCTATCTTGCCATTAAACACAAACCATTAAAATGTGATGTAAGATCATGCAAAGATAACAAAATTTGCAGTGAAAGATCAGGAGGATGCAAATGAACACAGAGAGGGTTGAGAATCATCCAAAGACATGCATTACTTGCTCCAAAGATTGATACAATACACTAAAAAATGCCAAGAGGCAAGGTTGCATTACAGTTTTAAATTAGAGGTTTGAACTCCACAAATTCACCTGCCAAAGAGAAGAAGGGAGGGGCAAAACAAGAATGTCCAACGCTTAGAAAGGAGCCCCTCCTTACAATTTATAGGAAGAATGAGAGAGGGAAGAGAGAGGAAATCCAAATCTACCCAAACCACCTAGGTTACATTTAATTCATCTCATTATGGCGGTATGTGAGAACCCTAGCAAACTCAAAAGTGGCAAACTGTATTTTACATTAAAACTGGTTGTTGAAATGTCATTTCTGGCCATTACCACGTGCCAGAGGAATTTTTCAATTTTATCTCTTCAAAATCCATAAAAATGCAAAAATTACCCTAGAATCTTGTAGATAATTTCACCACATTTCCATTGATATAAAGAACGTGAAAATCTGAGCTCTGGATCGAAAGTTATGGCCATTTGAAGATTTAGGGCAAAAACAGGCCCAAAATGGATCGGCGGGATTTTTTTTTGAATTTTACCTCTTTTTTGCATTTTGGATTTTTTTTTTAAATTTTCCCCGCACTCCACCACTTAGATGACATGTGTCAGGCCTTGATTGGCCATGAGCTCATCCTTTGAAAATTTCTTTCGGGCCCTTCCTTAAAATTTTTTGCCACTTGGACACGTGGCACTATTTTATTGGCTCGGGCTTGAGAGGCACAATTTTACCTTGTGTCAAACACTTAGCAATTTTTCAACTTTCTTCCCCTTCTGACACGTTGCACATTTTGATTCGTTCGCAGGCCTCCTTGTCTCTCTTTTTCAGCCTTTTCACCTTTTCACGTCCCACGGGTCCCTCGCATACCTTTGTCCCGGCTGTCCCAGACTAAAATCTCCTGCTTCGGCCAATTTGGGCTTCCCTGTTCCTGTTTGCGGCCTTTTCACCTTTTCGCGTCCCACGCGTCCCTTGTGTACCTTTCTCCTGGCTGTCCTAGACTACCTGGGACAAATATCTCCGAACCGCCCGAAATGGACTGTCTGTCGGTAAATCGGTTGATTCGCGTCCCACGCGTACTTTTGTCCCGGCTGTTCAAAACCGTGCGAAACAAGACTTAGATGATTTTTTCCACTCTCGGCCGTTTCAGCTTTTCACGTCCTTTGTGTCCCAATGTCTCAACTATCCCGTAGACCACCTGGGACAAAAATGTTTGACTTAGCCAATTTTCTTTGTTTTTCAGCCTCAAGCTTGGTACGACGAACCTCAGTACGACCCGAACCCTTCAGACCCAAAATGCTTTAAAAGAGTCCTGTAACCTTATTTTTTGCATTTTTCCATTTTCTCTAACTTGTTGGTATTCCTTCTTGGATGGGAGAGTTAGAGAGAAGCCGAGGGGGCCCCAAAAACATGATTTCGGGCCTTGAATCAATCTACTTGTTCGAGACTGAATAATTTGATGCATGTTATCAAAATTACCTTGAGGGGTGAATTTTAGATAACAATTTTGGTGACTCAGTGGGGTCATCTACTTGCTGGATGAAGTTACCAGTTTCCTGAAGCATCCATTGGGCATGGAGTCATGAGTTGTCTGTTTGGAACCCAACTGACTTAGAATGTTGCAAGGAGGAAGATGAAATATCACCCGATGGAAGCAAGGGCTGCAAAACATCTCCAGGGACAACAATCCTGTGCCAAAGCACTTAAGGAAAGAAAAACAACCTACAGCAAAACAATGTGCACAAGCACTTGGAGGAATGAAAACCTAAGCTAATATTTACAAGGTAGAGAATTTCCCTTTAGTAGTAATGCTTTAGATAGATTCCATTGACTGGAATCTGCAGTTCTTCGCCATCCAATGAAGACAATTGGAAGGCATTGCTATCCTTACACTTTTTGACCATGTATGGGCCACTCCAAATGGCATCAAATTTTGAATGCCTTCCTGGTTTTGCTCTATCTGCATCCCATTTTAACACTAGATCTCCAACTTGGAAAGATCTACTCTTGGCCTTCCTATCAAAGGTCTTATTGATCAAAGCTTGATCCTTCTCCATTGCTTGGGATGCTTGATCTCTGATCTCTTGGAGCTCCATCAACTCTGCATATCTCACCTCCATGGGCCCAAACTCTAGCAACTCTAACTGCTTCATGAGTTCCAATTAATGACAACTCAAGTGACATGGGAAAGATTGCCTCTCTTCCATAAACAAGCCTGAATGGAGAGTTACCTGTGGATCTCTTGGGAGTTATCTTATCAGCCCATAAGGCTGATTTTAGTTTGGTATGCCAAGACCTCTGATTCTCATCAAGAGTCATCTTAATGATCCTCAACAAGTTCTTGTTTGTAGATTCAGCTTGGCCATTACCCTGAGGGTAGTAGTTTGATGAAGTACTTAGGTAGATCCCATTCTTGACAGCCCACTCAGTCACCTTGGATCCAATGAATGCTAACGCATTATCTGAGATTATTGTAGCAGGTATGCCAAATATGGTTACTATCCCCTCATAGAAGTCTAAGATGCTAGACTCATTTGCTTCCTTAAGTGCTACTTGCTTCGGTCCATTTGGTGAAGTAGTCTGTGGATGTCAAAATCCACTTATGTCCTTGGCTTGAATTAGGATTAATGAATCCAATGAAGTTTAAACCCCATTGCATGAATGGCTGGTCAACTGAAATTGGATGCAATGGGAGGGCAGAAAGCCTCTCTTTACCTATGAAGAATGCACAATTCTTGCACCTTTTGATTCACACAAAGCAATCACTGAAAATCTTGGGCCAATAATAACCAGCCCTCATGATTTTTAAGGCTTTCAGTCTTGGTGTAAAATGACCACCAACTAGATCCACCATGGATCTCTTCCAACACCCTATGAATCTGATTTGTACCAACGCATCTCAGTGGTACTCCATTCACATCTTTCTTGAACAAAACACCTGTCTACTATGGCATATGGGATAGCCTGCAATCTGAAGTGTCTTTTTTGGGTCTTGTTCATCTCTGGAGGGCATAGGCCCATGCTTAGGAAGTGCATTATACCTTGGGTCCAGCAAGGAGTGTGGAAAACATTATCCTCTTCTTGAGTGCTACCTTGCACATGGCTATCTTGAACTGTCAAAACAGCCTTTTCTTCATTGCATACTCCCTTTTGCTTGCCTAGAATTAGCTGCTCACATAATCCTTTTCCTCTTACCAGCTTGGTAACCTTGATCTCAATGTCATACTCCATGACACGAGTGATCCAACCTACTCTTTTCTCATTCAAATCCTTGTTGAGGAGGAAGTCATGTAACTCCCGCATGAGAGACCAACAACTGGACTTTGTTGTTTGAGACTAGATGCTTGAATTTCTTCAAGCTTCTGATTACTGCAAGTACATGCTTCTCAATAAAAGAATATCTCACCTCATAGTCCTCCAGGATTTGGCTGAAGAAAGCAATTGGCTGCTCATCATTGTCCTTGTTCTGCTGCACCAAAATGGCAGAAATAGTATCATTACCTCCAAATGCATAGAGGATGAAATCCTTGGAGAAATCCGGGTTGATGAGAGTTGGTGCTTGGGAGATGGATTCTTTGATTTCTTTAAAACCCTCCTTTCCTTCTACTGTCCAATTGAAAGCCATGATTTTATTCAACATTTTGGTGATAGGTTTGACAAGGGCTGCAAAATCTGGGACAAACCTCTGAACAAAGTTTATTCTCCCCAAGAAACTCTAAAGGGCCTTCTTGTGGCTTGGCAATGGTAGTGCTCTTATGGCTTCAACCCTCTCTAGATCAATTGCTAATCCTTATTTGGAGACAATATGGCCAAGGAGCTTTCCTTCATGTGCTAGGAAGATACACTTCTTAGGATTCAAAGACACTCCAAATCTCCTGCACCTTTGGAAGACTTGTCTCAAATGAGAGAGGTGGTCTGCTGCATTCTTTGAAAAAAATAGTGATATCATCAAGGTATATCAGCACCACGTTGTTAATCAAACCTTTGAACACCATGTCCATTGCTCTTTGGAAGGTAGCTCCAGCGTTGGATAGCCCAAATGAAATTTTCTTGTATGCATAAGTTCCCCATTTGGTTGTGAAGGATGTCTTGAACTGATCTTCTTCCTTCACCATAATCTGATTGTACCCTGAGTAGCCATCAAGCAATGAAAACCTTTCGGAGCCAGCAACAACTTGTAAAATCTGCTCCATGGAAGGAAGTGGGTAATGGTCCTTGAGAGATGCTCTATTCAAATCTCTGAAATCAACACACAATCTGATTTCCCCACTCTTCTTTCTGACTGGAACTAAGTTGGCAACCCAACTAGAATGCTTGATTGGGAATATGATTCTTGACTCAATCAACTTGTTCAATTCCTTCCTCATGAGAGGTTCCATGTGTGGATTGACTGGCCTTTGTTTCTGCCTGATGGGCTTAGTATTTGGATCCAACTCAATGGTGTGTTGAGCTAACTCGGGATTGAAACCTTTCAAGTCTTCGTAGCTCCAAGAAAACACATCAGGGAACTCTTGACACAGCTGTATGAACTCATACTTTTCTTGTTCAGTTGTCATCTTTCCAATTTGCAATGGTTTGTTCTCTTCCACCAAGATGGATACTGAATCTTCTCTCTTGACCTGAATGTTTGCTTTCTCTTTCCTAAACTGATCATTGGGATTGAAAATGGACTCCAAAGTGATAAGTCCCTTGGGTAGCTTGTTAGTTCTCAGCTATACCACTTGGTCACCATACTGCTGCTCTAACTTTTCCTAATTTTTGGCTAAGAATTCAGCCTCTTCTTGCAAGAAATGGATGATTTGCTGATCATTTTCAAACACTTGCCAACTTACATTGTTATCTGGCACTGAAGGCCTCACAATCACATGGATGTTTGGCTGTACCTTGTCTTTTTGAATGCTCTCCACAACGTCAAAGGCTGCCTCAACTACTGCAAGCCTGTCAGCGGCTTGGTTCTCTTTCCTAGGAACTGATTTGATGCCAAATCCCTCAAAATCTTCAATGAGGTCCCACACCCTGTTCTTGTAGCACTTGAGTAGATCATTCTTGGCAGCATGCTGCCCTTTGACCTGATTTACAATCAATTCACTGTCACCAAAGACTTGCAAGTTCTTTATTCCTCTCTTTCTTGCCCAATGCATCCCTTGCACCAAGGCTTCATATTCAGCAGTGTTATTGGAGCATGCAAACTGAAATCTAAAAGCTAAATAGTACTTTACTCCTTGAGGTGAAACCAACATGGCTCTCCCTCCGGCACCTTGTCTACTCCTTGATCCATCAAAAAATAGCTGCCATACCTCATTGTCATCCTTGTGGTCTGGCTTGGTGATGCTAGGAATGGGCTGATCTTCTTCATGTATGCAATAGAATCCTAGCTCAGATTCTTCTACTTCTTGATAAGGATCAAAAGCATGCACCTTGTTTGCCCATTCATCAAGAGTTAGATCTGGATGCTTCCAACCTTGGTGTCAGCTTCATCTGTGCTTGGGTGATATTCTTGATCAAATGCTGAACAGTTGGCATTGATTTGACTTGGAGTGTAGGGCTCAATGTGGAAGTTTGCAATAGGTTCAGACCTGATTGTAGCTTTGGTTCCATACCTCATTCTGAACAGCATGTGTGACCAATCAGCAGACAAATATCCTCCAATCTTGGCTGTGAAATCTCTTGACAAACATAGGGTAAAGAGTGGTGGAAGGTCTATAACTGATACATCTTGTAAAACAACAACATTTGGACATGCATGCAAGGTAAGACTCAAGTTTCTAATCACCCCAACTGTTGTTACTGCTGTCCCATCCAACTGCACTACCCCTTTGGATATGGTTTCATATTGAAGTCCTAGCTGATCAGCTATTTGCTTGGGCATCACTGAGCTACTTGCCCCAGGAATCAATCATGCAATTGTGCACTAGTTGGTTTCCAATGATTAATGAGACATAAAAAGGAGGGGGCTTCAAAATTTTACCTTGCTGTCCTCCATGATTCCCTTCAGGCTGGGCAGCATTTGTGAGCACCTTCTCTTGCATTTGGACTTGCTGATTCGAAGTTGGCCAGTCCTTCATGGCAGCTTGTAGCAAATCTCTCTGGCCTGGGATAGATAGGGATTCCCACATTGATATATTTACATTTGTCTTCTTCATTTGATCAATGATACTAAATGGTGATGAAGGATCTCTTTGCTGTCCTTTGGTTTGCATATTCATCCCTTGTGCATGTGGGCAGCAACAGCTGGCATTTGAGTTGGTTTAGGAGCTGGTTTGGGTGCTCCTTGCATGTTTGGGACTACATTTTGTTTGCCAAAAGCTTGTGGAGTGGTAGAAGGTTGTGGATTACTTGGAGCCAATGGACTGCCCTTCACCCAAATTTCTCCTTTTTGACCTCTGTGTTGGCTGCAACACTTTGAGAGGGTATTTGATTCATACCACAAAAATCTTCAGCCTGCCAATTCACAAGTGTAGTTTCATTTGGAGATGTTCCTTGCTGAGATGCTTCCTTGTTGTTGATTTGTTCTTGATTCACTGGACTCTTGCGACGCACCAATGGTTTCACCATCAAGAGCTTGGTTCAAAGCACCATTGAAAGCACATTGATTGGTTATGAGGTTCATTGCATGGGAAACACCAATCATACTCTTGAGCTATGTTATTTTGCACTGGCACTAAAGCTTTAGAAGGTAGATACAACATTGGGGTTATAGGGTTGAAATGGTCTGTTGGCAGGAGGCCTTACTTGATTTTGATTTGCAGCTGAGATTGGGTGGCCTATTTTGTTGGTATGAGGGCCTAGCCTAGTACTGAGTCTTGAGGCTGATAAGGTCTAAAACTTTGGGCTTGCTGCCTCTTGAGTGTAACCAGCTCATTTCCCTAAATTTTGCAATTGTTTCATGACTTCTTGAAGTTCATTTGAGGCACTAGAGGATGAAGTAGAAGTTTCATTTGAACTCTGATTTCTAGGAGTGGGAATAGGAGCTAAGACAGGTGCTTGACTAGTGCTTGGGCTTTCTAAACTTGGATATAAGGGCATTGGAGGCCTAGGAGCCAGCTTTACCAGCTTGGATCAAACAATTTTCAGCCCTAATGGCAATGCTATAAGCCATAGGGATAGTTATGCACCTCCCATGGATTGGATTAACATAGAAATATCAGAATTTAAAGCTTTAAGATAATATAAGAAAAGCACCTTCTGCTATTGGCCTTACTGCCACTGGAATCCTATCCCAAGTCCTTTGAAATCTGAAGTTGAAGTCAGTTAGCTACTCATTGGGAGCTCTCTTGATAGTTGTCAGCTGTTCCAAAAGAGACAAATTATCTCCCTTTTCTCCAAACTACTCATGGAGGGCTATACATAGCTGATTCCAATTTTGGATAGAACCTGAGGCAAGGCTCTTGAACCATTGCAAAGCCTTCCCTTTGAATGAAGATGCCAGCAATTTGACAAGCAACTTACATCTCATTAATCTCATGGATTGCACAAAAATTAGCAATGTCTTTGACATGATCACCAGGAGTGGTCTGATTTTCTCCAGTAAAGTATGGAATGTTCTTCAATGCTGCAACTGGAACTGGATGTTGTGCATTGAGAGCAAGTGGGCTGCTACTAGTGAAGTTGACATAAGGGTTCGGTGGTTGTGCCATTCTGATTGGCCTGAGAACCCTTGTTGATTGGATGAAAGGTCTACCAAGTGGAGGTGTTGATAAGGTTCTATTAGGTGGAGATGGAGATCTTTGAATTCTTCTTCCCCTTCTCTCTTCTTCCTGGAGATAGGTGTAGATGAAAAAACAATCCTTCCTCCCTAGTTCTTGACCTGGTCTGTGGATCCTTCTCATAAATTTGATAATGAGCAGGCTTGGACTGCTGAAACCAGTTGATTATGCTTCTTTTGGAGTCGCCAGATGTGTGATTCATAGGCTCCTTCAAAGCAAGAACTTACAACAAGTGCACATCAATCTTGTTGCAATGAAAGTGAAGACCTCTAAGGTCCCACCGGGCATGCCAAAACTGTTAGTGTTTGAGAATCACAGCACCCCCTAGATGTTGAATCAGATTTCTAAGTTGAGATGTCTAGGATCATCCAGTGTGATTGCATAACATGGAATCCTTTCTCCAAGTGTGGGACTTGCAAAAATGGAAAAAACTCTCCAGATTGAAGGCTGGTTCCTATTCCTCTATTCAGATGCACACTACTTTAAATGCTGCAGAGGGTTTACTCAAAATCTAAATCTAACTCTGCCAAGGAGACAGGGTAAGAAGATGCATAAAAGATAAACCTAAACTAAAAAGGTGATGCACCGAGGAATGAAGAACACCTATCTTGCGAATAAACACAAACCATTAAAATGTGATGCAAGATCATGCACAAATAACAAAATTTACAGTGAAAGATCAGGAGGATGAAAATGAACACAGAGAGGGTTGAGGATCATCCACAGACATGTATTACTTACTCCAAAGATTGATACAATACACTACAAAATGCCAAGAGGCAAAGTTGCATTACATTTTTAAATGGGCGGTTTGAACTCCACAAATTCACCTGCCAAAGAGAAGAAGGGAGGGGTAAAACAAGAATGTCCAACGCTTAGAAAGAAGCCCCTCCTTACAATTTATAGGAAGAATGAGAGAAGGGAAGAGAGAGGAAGTCCAGATCTACCCCAACCACTTCTAGGTTGCATTTAATTCATCTCATTATGGTGGTAGGTGAGAACCCTAGCAAACTTCAAAAGTGGAAGCTGTATTTTACATTAAAAATGGTTGTTGAAACGTCATTTATGGCCATTACCACATGCCAGAGGAATTTTTCAAGAGTTTATCTCTCACAAACCATCCATCAAAAAGCAAAAATTGATGGCCCAGAATCTTGTAGAGGAATTTCACCATTTTCTTTCCATTGATATAAAGAACGAGAAAAATGAGCTCTGGATCGAAAGTTATGGCCATTTGAAGATTTAGGGCAAAAACAGGCCAAAAATCTGGATCGGCGGGCCGAAACCTAAATTTTTTTACCCTTTTTTGCATTTTGGAAAAAATTTAAAATTTTCCTGCGCTCCACCACTCCAGATGACACATGTGCACTTCCTCTGATTCATCATACAAACTTCAGGTTCATGGCCATTTTAAATTTTTTGCCACTTTGGACACATGGCAAAATTTACATGGCCCATCGGGGTAGCATTGCCAGGTGGCACACTTTGAATTTGGCGTTAACCTTAAGCAACTTTCTTTCCCCTTTGACATGGGCACTTATGATTGTCAAGGGCTTCCTTTTCCTTTTATTGGCCTTTTGACACTTTGGCAAATTTTGCTAAATCATGCGTCCATCAAAGTACCTTTGTCCCCCGACACTTTTGGGACATGTGTCATCCTCCGGTTTTCTGGTCCATTTGGGCTTCTGCTCCTGCAAATATTTATTTTCCTCTGCAGGCTTCCAGGCCAAATACCTTTGTCTTTGCTGTCCTACTGAACACTATCTCCAAACTGCCAAAATTGTACTATGCTTTCGCAACCCTGATTCGCGTCCCTCATGTACTTTTGGCCCACTGTCATTCAACTCAGGAGCTTCTGGGCAAGACTTAGAAATTTTTTTGCTATTCAGCTAGGAAAAATTTCAATTTTCCGTCCCGACGGTCCCAACTGTGCTCCCACCACCTGGGATTCAAATTAGGTACTGACCTCAAGCCATTTTCTTTTTTTTCGTGCCCCAAGCTTGGTAAATCGAATTTCCTCAGTACGACCTCAACCCTTTTGACCCGAAATTTTCCAACAGTCCTGCAACCTTACTTTTGCCATTTTTCCATTTTTACTCTAACTTGGGATTCCTTCTTGGATGGGAGAGTTCCCAGAGAAAGCCGAGGGGGCCCTCAAAAACATGATTTTGGAGCCATAAAATGAAAAATCAACTTGTTCAGGACTGAATAATTTGATGCATGTTCTCAAAATTACCTTGAGGGGTGAATCCTTTTGATCTCAATGCATCATTTCCAGAATATTTTGAGCACCTTAAGCATTCCGCCAAATTGCCATCATTCTCCAGTGCCCTAGTTACTCAAGGAGAAGAAGGAGGAGCGTTAGCCCCCATCGTGGAAAAAAAGCATGGGGCTTATTTTGGATAACTTTTTTACAAACTACATACTAGTCCGCTATCATCGTTCCTCAATCACTCTAAAGAAGGGAAACTTAGCGAATTATTGGACACACTTCAAGAATAAAGAACTACATGGAATCTGAGATTTGTTCAATGCTCAGTCTTTCACTTTCTGGTGACTGTCGAGGTAAAAAATGACTCCACATTCTACATTTTTTTTATCCTATCCTTTGATTGGTTTCTGGACATGTTTAGGTAGACATTTGTTTTGCCATTACATGTAATAAATGATCAATTTCATAAGAGAAAAACTTAGAGTGATAAAGTGAATATTGGAGCGAAGACCTTCTACCCAGAAAAGATCAAACTCCAAGAATTTACTAGTATTTCAACATGCACCCACTTCAGCCACTAGCATATCATTTCGTTTGTACTTCTGCCTAAATGTGGATACTTATTCCCTTAACATCCTTTCTTACATGGTTTCTTAATTCCTCATATCTGGTGAATACTTGATATTTTTCTCATACTGTTCCAGCAAATACTGTAGTCAATCTTATTCACTTACAATGTTACACATAATGAGCTTGTATAAAGTGTCCCTTTACTCATTTTGGGCTTATAGTCTTTACATCATTGAAAAACAGTATGTGTTTCGTGCACTAAAAACTTTAAAAAATGTAATCATTAGTTACCAGTAAATGCTACAAAAATAAAATTTAAATGCAAATGAGATTAAGGGTTTAGATCACATTAAGGTGAACCCATTCACTCAGAAATTCTACCTTTAAATGGATCAAGGCCTTCTTTATATTCAAACACCAAGAAGTGTGTATTTATAGTCCTCTTGAGCCTACTGAGCTTCCATTACAACTAACCTGGTAAACTCTCTAAATCAATCTATGGAAAGTAATAATAAACTCTGTTCCTCTTGAAAATTTTGAACATTGTAGCCATGACCACTGAATTTCACTTCCATAGATGATGAAAACATTAGATTTTGATAACAGAGCAACACCATTTGACAAGCCTCACTAACAAAAAATCCGTTGCTTATATGATGAAATCACCCCATGCACATATTTCACATGTCTTCATTATTTTACACACTACTAAAAGATCTAGAGATGTTGATCACTTTCCCTCTAATTGGGTTCTTCCTCGGTCACCATGGAATCTACCAGCACCTTCCTCCATTAGCTAATTCTATTGCGCGCTACAACCATGCTCCTAACATTTCCCTCCCAATACTTCCCATACAACAACCAATAGGTGTAAGGACCTTTTAACACTTTTACCTAGGTTGTTCATTATACCAATACAAATTGATAAATTTGTCCAATTGTTGAACAAGCCTCATAGGGATCCAATTCATCCCCATCTCTAGATTCCTCACTCCTCCTTCATATCCCTTTTAATACACCCACCATCTCCTTTGCTTAGGGTCCACCTCCTCGTGACTTAGGATCACACCATAAGTTTCCTATGTTCAATGGCCATAGCGAGTTTCATTGATGAACACACTCTACTCCTTCCATGTTAATATGTCTTGACAATGCCGATGACCTTACATTGTTGCATAAATTGTTTCCCATGAAGCTTAAGATGACTATGTTGTGCATTGGTTATATGATCCAACATGTCCATTTGGTCATGCATATTTGTACAACTCTAGTCAATGCATTCCTTGAGGTCAATTTTTCTATAAACATCAGCACTAAGATATCCTATTGTGTCACAACTATCTAAAGGATTAAACTAAGGATCCATATGAATTGCATCTTGCGGACTATGCACAAAGTGTTATAATAGTCTTAACAACCTTAAAAAAATACCAATGTTCTAACTGATTCAAAATTAAAATAAAATATCTACACATTCAATGTCATAGTTTGCCTCCTACAATCCAATATGAACGTTATTATTTAGACTTTTGTCCTAAGCTATTGATCAATTGTGCCACACAAACTCAAATAGTGCGAAAACATAACTATCTATGGTGAAAATTTAATTACTCCTTCCTAATCTTCATCCTTCTAACACCTATTTTTAAGAATACTTGAGCAAATCCACCTTCAAACCGTCCACTAATAACCTACCTGTTAGGTTGTGGAGCTTGTTTTCATGTTTGAAAGTGTTAGAATACTATACACTTTCCACTTAGATTGTTAGGTGGGGTTCGGAGCCGGGACAGGCCTTGAGCGAAAGGGGGCGCAGCCCCCCAAAAAAAAAATTGGCCTTAAAACGTGCCCGATATACTGGGAAACGTGCTTTTCTCATATGGGCAGGATTTTTGACCCATAGGTTTATGGGACAATTTTGGCCCATGGTTTTGATACCCATGGTTTTGTAAAACTACTTAAGCAGTTGTCTACTTATATGGTTTTATGCATATGGTAGGATAATGTAACATTGCAGATGTGTTTTAAATTTGGGCGTGAATTCTGTAGAGTTTGTTGAGCATAGCTCCAAATAGATCTGGGTATTATATTGAGAGAGCAGTGGCTTGTAATAAAATTTGAGCAAGTGATTCTTGGTGGACGTAGCCCAAATTAGGTGAGCCACGTTAAATACTATCTCTTTGTGTTGTGTTATTTTATTCTACACTTTTATTTCAGATTTGTAATATTTTCTGCATATTAGTTTCTACTGTTGCGATTCTGTGAGGGATTATTCCGCATATTTTATCCCTTATTTCCTAACAATTGGTATCAGAGTGAGGTTTTGGTTTACTGAAGTTTTGAATCACAGGGAAAGCTTTATCTTGAGTGGGAGCTATGGCAATATGATGGAAGATCTAGGGTTTATAAATTCAACGGGTAGAATTTCAGTATTTGGAAGATGCAGATGGAAGATTACCTTTATCATAAGGATCTTTATATTCCGTTGTCTGAGAAGGTGAACAAACCCTCGAGCATGACAAATACAGAATGGTATTTGCTGGATAGGAAGGCACTTGGGACAATCCGACTGTGTCTTGCATCTTCGGTATTATTTA
>JAHRHJ020001968.1:0-15817 GCA_019776745.2 Taxus chinensis | reverse complement strand
AACTGTATCTTTCTGCCAATGAAGGAAGCTCCTTGGCCAATATTGTCTCCAAAGATGGATTAGCAATTGATCCATGAGAGGGTTTAAGCCCTAAGAACCACTACCATTTCCACCCAAGAAAGCCTTCCGAGTTTCCTTGGGGAGGATCAAGTTTTGTTCGGAGGTTTGTCCCAGATTTTGCAGCCCTTGATCAACCTATCACCAAACTGTTAAGAAACATGGCTTTCAAGTGGACAATAGAAGGCAAGGAGAGTTTTGAAGCAATCAAAGAAGCCATCTCTCAAGCACCAACCCTCATCAACCCAGACTTCTCCAAGGATTTCATCCTCTGTATTTGGAGGTAATGATACTATTTCTTCCATTTTAGTACAACAGAACAAGGACAACGATGAGCAGCCAATTTATTTCTTCAGCCAGAGCCTAGATGACTATGAGGTGAGGTATTCTTTTATTGAGAAGCATGTACTTGCAATAATCAAAAGCTTGAAGAAATTCAAGCATTTAGTCTCAAACAACAAGGTCCAGTTGTTGGTCTCTCATGCTGGGGTTAAAGACTTCCTCCTCAACAAAGATTTGAATGAGAAAAGGGCAGGTTGGATCACTCGTGTCATGGAGTATGACATTGAGATCAAGGTCACAAATCTCGTAAGAGGAAAAGGATTGTTGTGAGAAGATGATTTTGGGTAAGCAAAAAGAAGTATGTAATGAAGAAGAGGTTGTTTTGACAGTTCAAGACAGCCATGAGCCAAGTGGCACTCAAGAAGAAAATAATGTTGTCCCCACTCCTTGATGGACCCAAGGTATAATGCACTTCCTAAGCACAGGCCTATGCCCTTCGGAGATGAACAAGACCCAAAGAAGATACTTCAGATTGCATGATATCCCATATGCCATTGTTGATGGAGTTTTGTTCAAGAAAGATGTGAATGGAGTGCTGCTGAGATGCATTAGCACAAATCAGATTCATAGGGTGTTGGAAGAGTTCCATGGTGGACCAGCTGGTGGTCATTTTGCACCAAGAGTGACAGCTCTAAAAATCATGAAGGCTGGTTATTATTGGCCCAAGATTTTCAGTGATTGCTTTGCGTGGATCAAAAGGTGCAAGAATTGTGCATTCTTCACAGGTAAAGAGAGGCTTGCTGCCCTTCCATTGCATCCGATTTCAGTTGACCAGCCATTCATGCAATGGGGTTTGGACTTCATTGGAGTCATTAATCCCAATTCAAGCCAAGGGCATAAGTGGATTTTGACAGCCACATACTACTTCACCAAGTGGACTGAAGCAGTAGCACTCAAGGAAGCAAATAAGTCTAGCATCCTAGACTTCTATGAGGGGATAGTAACCAGATTTGGCATAACTGCTACAGTAATCTTAGATAATGCATTAGCATTCATTAGATCCAAGGTGACTGAGTGGGCTGTCAAGAACAGGATCTACCTAAGTACTTCATCAAACTAGTACCCTCAAGGTAATGGCTAGGCTGAATCTACAAACAAGAACTTGTTGAGGATCATTAGAAGGACTCTTGATGAGAATCAGAGGTCTCGGCATACCAAACTAAATTTAGCCTTATGGGTTGATAGGATAACTCCCAAGAGATCCACAGGTAACGCTTCATTCAGGCTTGTTTATGGAAGAGAGGCAATCTTTCCCATGTCACTTGAGTTGCCAACATTGGAACTCATGAAGCAGTTAGAGTTGCTAGAGTTTGGGCCCATGGAGGTGAGATATGCAGAGTTGATGGAGCTCCAAAGGATCAGAGATCAGGCATCCCAAGCAATGGAGAAGGATCAAGCTTTGATCAAGAAGACCTTTGATAGGAAGGCCAAGAGTAGATCTTTCTAAGTTAGAGATCTAGTGTCAAAATGGGATGCAGATAGAGAAAAACTAGGAAGGCATTCAAAATTTGATGCCATTTGGAGTGGCCCATACATGGTCACAAAGTGTAAGGACAACAATGCCTTCCAATTATCTTCATTGGATGGCGAAGAACTGTAGATTACAGTCAATGGAATCTATCTAAAGCATTGCTACTAAAGAGAAATTCTCCACCTTGTAAATATCAGCTTAGGTTTTCATTCCTCCAAGTGCTTGTGCACATTGTTTTGTTGTAGGTTGTTTTGTTTTCCCTAAGTTCTTTGGCACAGGCTTGTTGTCCCTGGAGATGTTTTGTAGTCCTTGCTTCCATCAGGTGATATTCCATCTTCCTCCTTACAAAATTCTAAGTCAGTTGCGGTTCTGAAAAGAAAATTTTATGACTCCATGCCCAATGGGCTACTTCAGGCAACTGGTATCTTCATCTAGCAGGCAGATGACCCCTCTGAGTCGCAAAAATTGTTATCCAAAATGTGCCCCTGCTCATTTTTGTGGCTAACTCCTTGTGTTCTTACCTCTCTTGTGCCTCAGTCTCCATTTTTTATTTTTAGGCACTCAAGTCTTTCTAAAAATGGTACCATTAGATAGAGCTCTCTCTCAGCTTTCCAGAAAGGTAAAGTTTTCCTCCTAACTCCTCATATTTTTCAAGTTATGGCTTGACAGAGTTTTTGTGGGAAATCTTCCCTTAGGAGGCCCGTGGCCAATAGGAAGTTGCCACATGGCACCTAGAGTGGCGGAGCGTGGGGAAATTTTGAAATTTTTTCCAAAGACCAAATGGGTAAAAATTCAAACTTTTGCTCGTCGATCCGATTTTAGCTTGTTTTTGCCCTAAATTTTCAAATTGCCATATCTTTCGATTCCAGAGCTTGGATTTTCACGTTCTTTATATCAATGGAAAACTGGTGAAATTATCTACATGATTTCAGGGTCAATTTTACATTTTGGTTGAGTTTGGAGAGATAAAATCAAGAAACACCTCTGGCACATGGTAATGGCCAGAAATGACGTTTCAACAACCAATTTTAATGTAAAATGGGTCGCATTCTTCTTCAGCATGGCCAAAAATGTTAGGGCATGGGTCTGTAAGGATGCCCATGCTATTTTAATGCATCTTCATTCAATGGGGAATGGATTCCACATTTTTTACATGTTTTCTCTCTCCTGGGCTCGACCCATGCATTGCAAAAGCCAGATTTGGCTCATTTTTTGAGGTTGAACATTTTTTTTGGATAGCAAGCTTCTTCTTTCACCTTCAACAAGTGATTTTTGCAAGTATCAGACCTTCTTCATGATTGTAACATGGTTTCTGCCTCTTTGATGTTGCAAATGTAAGGATTTTGACAGTGAAAAATGACAGTGTAGACTCTGTGATCAATTTTCAGTCCTTTGTTTGTATTGTCTTGCTTCATTTCAGACCTCTAATTGCATCTTATCAGCCTGTGTATGATGTTTCATGTTGCATTTTATGAAATTGTGTCAATTTGCATGAACAAGAAGTGTTCACCACTCCTTTGGTGTATCACCTATTAGTTTAGTTTCAATTTTTGCACTTTATATCTCTATCTCCTTGGAATTTAGAGTAGGATTAGGATTCAAACCTCTGCAATTGTGCAAATAACAGATCTGATCAGAGGAGTTTGAGGAACCAGCCTCTAATCTAGAGATTCCTCTCTCATTTTACAAGTCCCACACTTGGAGAGAGGTTTCAATGTTGTGCAATCACACTGGATGCTTGAAACATCAACTTAGAAACCTAATTTACATCCAGGGGTGCTGCTGATTTGCAACAATAAAAATGATCTCAAAAACTCTATCAAATCCAATTTTAACTTCACAATCCAACTTACTGTGCAAAAAACTTAAAAATTTACCAAATGCAACCCAATGTCCAAATTGGACCTTGAAAATATACCTAAATTTACCCATGACCATTTCCCAATGCTCAATTTACATGCTCAGAAGAAGAAATATCAAAATTGCAATCAAATCTTGTAAGTTGAAAATTACCAGTTGTTAAAATGTATAAGACCCATACAGATCGATTTTTTAAAATTGACCCTTGAAACTTTACCAAATGTTCCAAAATGCGTGATAATTTCTATGCAAAGAGTGACTCCGAGATCATGTTCCGGAAAGTCCTCGTTTTCCTAAAATGGAGCTTGCATGTGATCAAAAGTTATGGCCATTTGAAGTTTTACTTCAAAATAGCCATCCCAAACAAAAAAAAAGAAATAATTCGACCTTAGAAAAATTTGAAATTTTAAACTTTGGAAAAATTTTCTAAAAATTCCTTGGCCCCGTGGACCAATCACGTGCTAACACATGGCAGGGAGGAATGAGCATTTAGAATTGAAAACTTAACTTTTTGCTCTTTTGGAAAAACTATCACTTTTGTGCTTCCACCGGCCCTTGGCCAATCACAAAGCGCCACGTGGCCATTTGAGCAAGTGCGGGGGTATGGAGGAAAATTTTCCTTTGGAAAATAGAGACTCTGAGTTTTGGGAAAAATTTCAAAAAAACGTTTCCACGACCTGCTCTCCCGCATCAATCACGTGATGACCACGTGGCACTTGGGAAAATTTTCCCAGTTTTCTACATGTAACTATTCCCCGCGACCTGCTAAGGGAAAATTTTCCCCTAAAACTCCACCCAGTGTGCATAACTTGAGTTTTACAAGGAGTTGTGTGGAGGATTTGAATGCTTTATATGGTTGAGTGCATGTGAGGAAATTTCCTATCCAATGAGTCTAGTTTAGGAAAATTTTGATAACTATAATTGCAATGTGAGAAATCTAGTTTGAAGTTCAGGGCTTGATGCGTAGAGCAGGCCTACGATAAATTTCTCCCTGAACCTTAATGTTAAAACTTGTAACCTCCAAATTGGAACCTGGGTAAACTTGTTATAAGATAAAAATGTGCAATATTGTGTTTGGTTAATGGTCAGAATTTATGTCTGGAACCTATTTAGTTTCAAACTAGTGTCTTGCAACTTGGTGTGTAGACTCTTCCTATAAAAAAAAAATTATTCCATAATTTTCCTAATTTGTTTCTTGCGTCTGCAAGTAGTGCGTTGAACGTAGGCATCACAGTGTCTTCGTGTGCGTGTGCATGTGCATGTGCGTGCATGTGTGTGCTTAGATGTGTTGCAAGTGTGCCTTGTGCGTGTGCATGTGTGTCCTTATGTGCATGTGTGTGTGTGCTTTTGTGTGCATGTGTGCACGTGTGTGTGTGCTTTTGTGTGCGCGTGTGCATGTGCATGTGTGTGTGGGTGTGCAAGTGTGTGTGCATGTGGATGTGCGTGTGGGTGTGCGTGTGCATGTGTGTGTTCGTGTGCATGTGCATGTGCATGTGCGTGTGCGTGTGCGTGTGCAAAATGTGTGCGTGTGCGTGTGCGTGTGCATGTGCGTGTGCGTGTGCATGTGCATGTGCGTGTGTGTGTTCCTGTGCATGTGTGTGTACTTTTGTTAGTGCGTGTGTCGCTACGTGTGTAGTTTGTGTGTTTGTGTGGGAATGTGTGTGTGCGTGTGCATGTGCGTCCTTATGTGCATGCGTGTGTGTGTGTGTGTGCGCGTGTGTGTGTGCTTTTGTGGGCGTGTGCTTGTGCGTTTGCGTGCGCTTGTGCATGTCCATGTGCATGTGTGATTTTGAGTGCGTGTGTGTCCTTATGTTTGTGTTTGTGTGTGTGTGTGTGTGTGTGTGTGTGTGTGTGTGTGTGTGTGTGTGTGCCCTAAAACTGTGTTAATGTGCATGTGTTTATTTGAGTGTGTGTGTGCGTGTGTGTATGTGCATGTGCATGTGTGTGTGTGTACGTGTGTGTGCATGTGTGCTTTGTGGTGTGTGCATGTGTGTGTTCGTGTTCGTATGCGTGTGCATGTGCGTGTAGGTGTGCATGTGTGTGTACATGTGTATGTGTATGTGCGTACCAGCATGTGCGAGTACTTTTTTGTGTGCGTGTTTCATTACGTGTGTGTTTGTGTGTGTTGTGTGGGTACGTGTGTGCCTCTCCATGCGCGCGCATGTGTCTGTGTTCCTGTGCAAGTGTGTGTCTGTGTGCATGTGCGTGTGTGTGTGTGTGTACATGTGCGTGGGCGTGCGTATGTGCGTGTGTACTTTTGTGTGCGCATGCTTCCTTATGTGTGTGTTTGTGTTTGTGCATGGGCGTGTGTGTGTGTGTGTGTTGTTGGTGTGGGTGTGTGTGCGTGTGAATGTGTGTGTGCGTGTGCATACGCATGTGCCGTGTGTGTGCACATGTGTGTGTGTGTGCGTGTGCCTGTGGGTGTGCATTTGTGTGTGCAGTGTGCGTGTGCGTGTGCGTGCGTCGTGTCTATGCGTGAGAAATGCATGCGTGCGCGTGTGTGTTTGCATCTGTGTGTGCATGTGCGTGTGTGTGTGTGTGCGTGTGTGCATGTTTCTGTGTTTGTGTGCCTGTGCGTATGCATTTGTGTGTGTGCATGTGTGTGTGTGCTTTGTGTTGCGCGTGTAAGTGTGTGTGTGCATGTGCGTCCTTATGTGCGTGTGTGTGTGTGTGCATGTGCATGTGTTTGTGTGCAGGTGCGTCAATGAATATGTGCGTGTGTGTGTGTGTGTGCATGTGTGAGTCCTTATGTGTGTGTGTGTGTACTTTTGTGTGCACGTGTGTGTGTGATGTTGCCCTGTGTGCGTGTGTGCATGTGCATGTGTGTGTGCGTGTACGTGTGCGTGTGCATGTGCGTGTGAGTGTGCGTGTGTTTGTGCGTGTGTGTGCGCTTGTGCATGTGCGTGTGTACTGTGTGCATGTGTTAGTGCGTGTGTCATTACGTGTCTGTTTGCGTGTGAATGTGTGTGCGTGTGTGTGCGTGTTACGTGTGTGTGTGTGTGCGTGTGTTCATGTGCATGTTCATGTGTGTGTGTGTGTGCGTGTGTGTGTACATGTTCATGTGCATGTGCGTGTGCGTGGGTGTGTGTATGTGCGTGTGTACTGTTGCATGTGTTTGTGCTTCCTTGTGTGCATGTTTGTTTGTGTGCATGGGTGCATGTTTGCATGTGTGTGCATGTGGGTGTGTGTGTGTGTGAATGTGTGTTTTCATGGGCGTGTGCATGTGCATGTGCATGTGTGCGTGTGTGTGTGCGTGTGCGTGTGCGTGTGCGTGCGTGCATGTGTGCTGCGCATTTGTGTGTGCGTGTGTCCTTATGCATGTGTGCGTCTACGCATGCACGTGAGTGTGTGGGTGTGCATGTATATGTGCATGTGTGTGTGCGTGTACGTTTGCATGTGTGCGTGTGCGTGTGCATGTGTCGTGTGCGTGTGCATGTGCATGTGCATCTATGTGTGTGCTTTTATGTGCGCATGTTTCCTTATGTGTGTGTGTGTGTGTGTGTGTGTGTGTGTGTGTGTGTGTGTGTGTGTGTGCATGTTCGTGTTCCTGTGCCTGTGCTTGTGCATGTGCTGTGTGCGTGCGCGTGCATGTGTGTGTGTGTGTGTTTGTGTGCCTGTGCGTGTGCGTGGGTTATGTGTGTGTGCCTGTGCATGTTTGCCTTGTGTGTGCGCGTGTACGTGTGCGTGTGCGTGTATGTCCTTATGTGCGTGTGTGTGCATGTGTGCTGTGCTGCGTTTGTGTGCACGATGTGCGCGTGTGTGTGTGTGCTGTTTGTGTGATTGTGTGCATGTGCATGTGTGTGTTGGTGCGTGCATGCGTGTGTGTGCATTTACGTGTGCATGTGTGTGTGCGTGTGCGTGTGGGTGTGCGTGTGCGTGTGCGTGTGCGTGTGTGTGCATGTGCATTTGCGTGTGTGTGTGTGTGTGTGCGTGTGTGTGTGCATGTGTACTTTTGTTAGTGCGTGTGTCATGTCGTGTCAGTGCGTTGCGTGTGTTTGTGTGGGAATGTGTGTGCGTGTGCGTGTGCATGTGTGTGTGTGTGTTCATGTGCATGTGCGTGTCCGTGTGCATGTGTGTGTGCGCATGTGCATGTGTACTTTGTGTGTGTTTGTGCGTTGTGCGTGTGCGTGTGCGTGTGCGTATGTGCATGTGTACGCATGTGTGTGTTTGTGTGCTGTGCTTATGTGTGGGCATGTGTGTTTGTGTGCGTGGGTTCATGTTTGTATGTGTGTGCGTGTGAATGTGTGTGTTCGTGGGCATGTGCGTGTGTGTGTGCGTGTGTGTGTGCTTGTGTGTGTGTGCGTGTCCTTATGCATGTGTCTCTGTGTGTGTGTGAGTGTGTGTATGTGCATGTATATGTGCATGTGAATGTGCGTGTACGTTTGCATGCACGTGCGTGTGTGTGTGTGTGTGTGCGTGCATATGCGTGTTCGTGTGCGTGTGCTTGTGCATGTGCATGTGCGTCTATGTGTGTGCTGTGCATGTGCATGCGTGTTGTCCTTATGTGTGTGTTGGTGTGTGCATGTGTGTGTGTGCATGTGTGTGTGCGTGTGTGTGTGTGCATGTGCGTGTGCCTGTACCTGTGCTTGTGCATGTACATGTGCATGTGCGTGTACACATTCATGTGCATGTGCCTGCGTGTATGCCCTGTATGTGTGCATGTGTGTGTGTGCGCGCGTGCGCGCGTCCATTAGTGTGTGTGTGTGTGCTGTGTGCCTATGCCTGTGCGTGTGCAGTTGCGTGTGCATGTGCATGCGCGTGTGTGTGTGCCTATGTATGTGCGTGTGCCTGTGGGTGTGCATGTGGGCATGTGCGTGTGCATGTGTGTGCGTGAGTGTGTGTGTGTGTGCGCGTGTGCATGTGCATCTGCATGTGTTTGTGTGTGCATGTGCATGTGCACGTGTGTGTGCGTGTGCGTGTGCGTGTGTGTGTTCATCTACGTGTGTGTGTGCATGTGCATGTGCGTGTGCGTGTGCGTGTGCGTGTGGGTGTGCGTGTGCGTGTGGGTGTGCGTTTATGTGTGCGTGTGCTTGTGCATGTGAGTGTGTGCGTGCACGTGCACATGTATGCGTGCGTGTGTGTGTGTGTCTGCGTCTGTGTGTGTGCGTGTGTGTGTGTGCTTTTGTGTGCACGTGTGCATGTGCATGTGTGTGTAGTGCGTGTTTGTGTGTGTGTGTGTGTGTGCGTGTGGTTGTGCGTGTGCGTGTGTGCATGTGCGTGTGCGTGTGCATGTGCAAGTGCATGTGTGTACTTTTGTTAGTGCGTGTGTGTCATTACGTGTGTGTGTTGTGTGTTTGTGTGTGTGAATGTGTGTGCACATGTGTGTGTGTGTGTGTGTGTGTGTGTGTGCGTGTGCATGTGTGTGTGCATTTGCATGTCTGTGTGTGTGTGCCTGTGTGTGTGTATGCGTGTGCGTGTGCATGTGCATGTGTGTAGGTGTGCATCGCGTGTGCATATGTACTTTTGTGTGTGCATGCTTCATTATGTGTGTGTGTGCGTGTGTGTGCATGGGTGCGTGTGTGCGCATGCGTGTACGTCTGCATGTGGATGTGTGTGCGTGCGTGAATGTGTGTGTGCGTGGGCGTGTGCGTGGGCGTATGCGTGTGTGTGTGCGTGTGCATGTGCATGTGCATGTGCGTGTGATTTCTCTGTGTGTGCATGCGTGTGTCCTTATGCGTGTGTCTCTGTGCATGTGTGTGCGTGTGGGTGTCCATGTATATGTGCGTGTGCATGCGCATGTACGTGTGCGTGTGCGTGTGTGTGTGCATGTGCGTTTGCATGTGCATGTGTCGTGTTCGTGTTCGTGTGTGCGTGCTTGTGCGTGTGTGTTTTTATGTGCGCGTGTGTGCTTATGCGTGTGTGGGTGTGTGTGTGTGTGTGCGTGTGAGTGAGCGTGTGGGCGTGTGAGTGTGCGTGTGCGTGTGCGTGTGTTTATGCGTACATGCACGTGTGTGCGTGTGCGTGTGCATGGGTGTGCATGTGCGTGTGCGTGTGATTGTGCATGTGCGTGTTCTTGTGCGTGTGCCGTGTGCGTGTGTGATTTTGGGTGCGTGTGTGTCCTTATGTGTGTGCGCACACATGTGTGTGTGCGCATGGGTGCGTGTGTGTGTGTGTGTGCATGTGATGTGTGTGTGCATGCGCGGAGTGTGTGTCCGTGTGTGCTTTGTGGTGTGTGCATGTGTGTGTGTGTGAGGGTGTGCATGTGTGTGTGTGTGTACGTATGCGTGTGCATGTGCGTGTGTACTTTTATGTGTGTGTGTGTCATGTATGCGTGTGTTTGTGTGGGTACGTGTGTGTGTGTGTGCATGTGTGCGTGTGCATGTGCGTGTGTGTGTTCCTGTGCATGTGTGTGTCTGTGTGCGTGTGTGTGCGTGTGCATGTCTGTGTGCGTGTGCGTGTGCATGCATGCATGTGCAGTTGCGTGTGCATGTGCGTGTGCGTATGTGTGTGTGTACTTTTGTCTGTGCATGCTTACTTATGTGTGTGTTTTTGTGTGTGCGTGGGCGTGCGCGTGAGTGTGCGTGTTTGCATGTGGGTGTGTGTGTGCGTGTGAATGTGTGGGTGCGTGTGTGTGTGTGCATGTGCGTTTGTGTGTGTGTGTGTGTGCATGTGGGTCTGCATGTGCGTGTGCTTGTGCGTGTGCATGTGCGTGTGTGTGCGCGTGTGTGTGCACGTGTGTGTGTGCGTCTGTGTGTGCGTGTGCATGCGCTTGTGCGTGCTTTAGTGCGTGTGAGTGTTTTTGTGACTGTGCATGTGCATGTGCGTGTGTGCGTGTGTGTGGGTGTGTGCGTATGTGTGGGTGATTGCGTGTGCATGTGCATGTGTGCACGTGTGCTTTATGTTGCGCGTGTACGTGTGCGTGTGCGTGCGCGTGTGTGTTATGTGCGTGTGTGTGTGCGTGTGTGCGTTTGTGTGCGCGTGTGTGCGTGTGTGTGTGTGTGCTTTTGTGTGCGCGTGTGCATGTGCATTTGCGTGCACGTGTGCATGAGTGTGTATGCGTGTGTGTATGCATGTGCGTGTGTGTGTGCGTGTGCGTGTGTGTGCATGTGCGTGTGCATCGTGTGCTGTGCTTGTGTGTGTGTGTGCGCTGTTGTGTGCGTGTGTAGGTGTGCATGTGTGTGTGTGTGTGCGTTTGTGTGTGCGTATGCATGTGTGTGTGCGTGTGCGTGTGCATGTGCGTGTGTGCGTGCGTGTGCAATTTTGTTAGTGCGTGTGTACTTTTTGCAGTGTGTGTGTCATGTACGTGTTTGTGTGTGTGTGTATGTTTATACGCATGTGTGCGTGCGTGTGGGTGTGTGTGTGCGTGCACATTTGCGTGTATGAACACATGTGCGTGTGCGTGTCCGTGTGTGTGTTTGTGTGCCATGTGCCATGTGTGCATGTGTGTGCGTGTGTGTGTGTGTGCACGTGCGTGTGTATGCATGTCGTATGTGCATGTGTATGCGTGTGTGCTTCCGTGTGCGTGGTTACGTGTGTGTGCGCGTGTGCGTGTGTGTATGTAAACGTGTGCACTGCGCGTGTGTTTGTGCGTGTGAATCTGTGTGTTCATGTGTGCACGTGGTGCGCTGTGCGTGTGCATGTGTGTCCATGTGCCTGTGTGTGTGTGTGCATGTGCATGTGTGCATGTGCATGTGCATGTGTGCATGCGTGTGCGTGTGCATGTACGTGTGTGTGCGCGTGTGCATGTGTGTGTGTGTATGTGCATGTGCGTGTGTGTGTGCGTGTGTGTGTGCCGAGTTCATGTGCGTGTGCGTGTGCATGGCGTGTGGGATGTGCGTGTGTACTGTGTGTGTGTTGTGTGTGCGTACTGTATGTGCGTGTGTGTGTGTGTGCAGTGTGTGTGCATGTGCATGTGCGTGTGCGTGTGCGTGTGCGTGTGCACGTGAATGCGTGTGCGTGTGCGTGTGCATGTGCATGTGCGTGTGCGTGTGCGTGTGCGTGTGCGTGTGCGTGTGCTTGTGCATGTGTGCTTGTGCATGTGTGCGTGTGTTTATGTCTGCACGTGTGCTTGTGCGTGCGCATGTGCCTGTGAGTGTGTGTGTGTGTTGTATCATGTGCATGTGTATCCGTGTGCATGTACGCACGTTTGTTTGTGTGTGTGCGTGTGCATGTTCGTGTGCGTGTGCATGTGCATGTGTATGCTTATGTGTGTGCGTGTGTTTTGTGCGTCCATGCGTGTGCATGTGCGTGTGCGTGTGTGTATGCGTGTGTGTGTGTGTGTGTTTGTGTGTGTGTGCATGTGCCTGTTCCTGTGCCTGTGCTTGTGCATGTGCTCGTGTGCGTGCGCGTGCATCTGTGTATGTTTGTGTGTTGTGTGCCTGTGCGTGTGCATTTATGTGTGTGCGTGTGTGTGCGCGCTTTTGAGTGTGGGTGTGTGTCTACATGCGTGTGTGTGCGTGTGCGTTTTTGCGCATGTGCTTGTTTGTGCCCATGTGTGTGTGTGTGGACGCACATGTGGGTGTGAGCGTGTGTGTGTGTGTGTGCATTTGTGCGTGCGAGTGTGTTCATGCGCACGCACATGTGCGTGTACGTGTGCATGTGCGTTTGCGTCTGCGTCTGCGTGGGCATGGGTGTGGGTGTGTGCGTGTGCATGTGCCTATACGTGTGTTTGTGTGCATACATGCGTGTGTGTGTGTGTGCGTGTGCGTGGGCATGTGCATGTGCGTGCACGTGTGCGTGTGTGTGTGTATGTGCGTGTGCGTGTGCGTGTGCGTGTGCGTGTGCGTGTGTGTGTGCATGTGCGTGTGCATGTGTGTGTGCGTGTGCATGTGCGTGTGCTTGTGCTTGTGTGTGTGTGTGTGTGCGCGCGCGCGTGAGTGTGTGTGTGTTGTCGTGTGCTTGTAAGTGTGTGTGCACGCACGTTTGTCTGTGTGTGTGCCATTATGTTTGCATGTGTGTTTGTCTGAGGGTATGATTGTGTGTGTGTGTGTGTGTATGTGTGTGTGTGCGTGCATGTGTGTACGTGTGTGTGTGCGTGCGTGTGTGTACGTGTGTGTATGCGTGCGTGTATGCGTGTGCGTGTTTGTGCATGTGCATGTGCGTGTGTGTGTGTGTGCGTGTGCATGCTCGTGTGCATGTGCATCTACGTGCGTGTGTTGGCGTTCTGCGTGTGCGTGTGCATGCTTGTGGTGCTTTTTGCGTGTGAGTGTTTTTGTGACTGGCTTTGTCATTTGTGTGTTTGCGTGGAGTGTGGGTGTGTGCGTATGTGTGGATGATTGCGTGTGCATGTGCATTTGTGTGTTGCTTTAATGTTTGCGCGTGTACTGCCGTGTGTGTGTGCGTGTGCGTTGCGTCCTTATGTGCGTGTGTGTGTTGTGGTTTGATTTTGTGTGCGCGGTTGGTGCGTGTGTGTGTGTGCGCTTTTGTGTGCGCTGATGTGCATTTGCCGTGTAGGTGTGCATGTTATATTCGTGTGCGTATGCATGTGCGTGTGTGTGTGCGTGTGCGTGTGTGTGCAATGTGCGTGTGCATCCTTTATGTGCTTGTATGTGTGTGTGCGCTTTTGTGTTCGAGCGTTTAGGTGTGCATGTGTGTGTTGCTGTGTGCGTTGTGTGTTGCGTATGGCATGTGTGGTGTGGTGTGCTTGGCAAATGTGCATGTGCGTGCGTGTGTAATTTTTAGTAGCGGTGTGTACTTTTTTTAGTGTTGTGTCATTACGTGTTTGTGTGTGTGTGTATGTTTAGTACGCATGTTGCGTGCGTGTGTTGTTGGGTTTGGCGTGCAACATTTGCGTGTACGAACACATGTGCCGTGTGCGTGGTGTGTGTGTGTTTCGTGTGCATGTTGGCCTGTTGTGACATAAGTGTGCGGGTTTTGTGTGTGTGTGTCATGTTCGTTGCGTGGGCGTGACGTATTGCGTGTGTAATTTTGCTTGTGTGTGCTTCCTTATGTGTTGTTTGTGTGTGGTCGTGGGTGCATGTGTGTATGTGTGTGCGTGTGGGTGTTTGTGCGTGTGCATATATGTGTTCGTGGGCCCGTGTGCGCGGTGCGTGTGCATGCTTATTCCATTTGCTTGTTTGTGTGGTGAAAAACCAAACAGTTCTATGTCCTTGTGCATTCCTTTTGTTCTTTTTTTTTTGTTCTTGTTTTGTGTTTTTTCCTAAATGTGCAATGTTCTTGTCTGTGTGCGTGTGTGTGTGCCTGTTCATTGCGTGTGCGTGGGGCGGGCGTGTGGTAATGTTGCGTGTGTACTTTTGTGTGTTTGTGCTTCCTTATTCATTTTTGTTTGTGTGCATGGGTGCATGTTTGTATGTGTGTGCGTGTGGGTGTGGTGTGTGGTGAATGTGTGTTTTCATGGGCGTCGTCATGGTGCATGTGCATGGCCACGTGTTCGTGTGCGTGTTGCGTGTGCGTGTGCGATGCATTTGTGCTTTTGTGTGTGCGTGTGTTCCTTATGCATGTATCTCTCTGCGCATTTTGAGTGTGTGGGTGGTCATGTTAGTGCTGTGAAGTGTGCATGGTACGTTTCCATGTGTGTGGTTGCGTGTGCATGTTCGTGTGCGTGTGCATGTGCAATGTGCATCTTATTGTGATGCTTTTATGTCGCTGTTTCCTTATTTGTGGGTGTGTTGTGTGGGTGTGTGTGTTGTGTGTGTGTGTGTGTTTGTGTGTGGTGTGCATGTCCTTTTCCTATGCCTGTGCTGTGCTGTGTGTGGTGGCGTGCGCGTGCATGTGTGGTAATGTTTGTTGTGTTTGTGTGGCCTAGTGCCGTATGCTTTATGTGTGTTGTTTGTGGTGTGGCATTTTGCCCTTGTGTTGCGCGTGTACTTGTGGCGTGTGCGTGGACGTCCTTATTGCTGTGTGTTGTTGTGTGCTTTTTGTGGGGGGTGGGTGGCACAAGTGCGCGTGTGTGTGTGCTTTTGTGTGATGGTGTGCATGTGCATAGTGTGTGGTTGGTGTAACTGTGTGTGTGCCATTTACGTGTGGCATGTGCCGTGTGCGTGTGCGTGTGGGTGTGCGATGTGCGTGTGCGTGTGTGTGCATGTGCGTGTGCATGTGCAATGTGTATTTGTTGTGTGTGTTGTGCGTGTGTGTGTGCATAGTGTACTTTTGTTAAGTGCGTTGTCCATTTCGTGTCTGTTTGTGTGTTTTTGTGTTGAATGTGTGTCTTTTTCGTTTGCTTTGTGTGTGTTTTTTCTTCGGTTTCATTTTCTTGTCCGTGATTTGCCTGGTGTGTCGTTGATCTTTTCCTGTTTTACTTTTGTTTTTATTGTTTCTTTTGTCGTCGTGCGTGTGCTGCTTATGGTCATGTGTACTTTTTGTGTTTGTGCTTTCTATGTGTATTTTTGTTTGTGGTGCAGGTTCATGTTTGTATGTGTGTGCTGTGAATGTTGTGTTCCGTGGGCATGGGCGTGTGTGTGTGCTTTTGTGTGTTGTGTGTTCCCTTATGCACGTGTCTCTGTGTGTGTGTGAGTTTGTGGGTGTGCATGTATATGTGCATGTGAATGATTGCGTGTATGTTTTACCGCAGCCGCGCGCAGTGTGGTGTGTGGGTGCTTGCGCGTGTTCGTTTCGTGTGCTTTGTGCTGTGCATTGCGTCTATGTGTGTGCTTTATGTGCGCGTGTTTCTTTGGTGTTTGTTGGTGTGTTTATTTGTGGTTGTGCCTGTGTGTGTGGGTGTGTGTGTGTGTGCATGTGCTTTGCCTATTCTGTGCTTGTGCATGTAACATGTGCATGTGCGTGGTACACATTCAATAGTGCTGTGCCGTGCGTGTATGCCATTATGTTGTGTGTGTGATGTGTGCGCGCGTCGTGTCCATTAGTGGTGTGTGTGGTGCTTGTGCCTATGCCTTTGCGTGGGCAGTTGCTGTGCATGTGCGTGCGCGTGTAGTGTGGTGCTATAGTAGGTTGCCTGTGCCTGTGGGTGTGCATGTGGGTGTGCGTGTGGTGTGTGCATGAGTGTGGTTTGGTGGTGTGTGTGTGCATGTGCGTTGCATGTTGTTTGTGTGTGCATTGCATGTGCAAACGTGCGTGTGCGTGTGCTTGTGCGTGTGTGTGTTCATCTACTTCTGTGTGGTGCAAGTGCATGTGCGTGTGCTTGTGCGTGTTGGGGTGTGGCGTGTGCGTGTGTGTGTGCGTTTAGTGTGC
>JAHRHJ020001967.1:0-15818 GCA_019776745.2 Taxus chinensis | reverse complement strand
GCCAAACCTACTCACATAAAATAAACAAAGCAATTACTGATAAACAATGACGGGAAAAGTAGATATGAATTCAACAGAAAAGACACATGCCAGATCTAACATAAGAAAGATCTAATGTATAACACAGCTATTGAGCACAAAGTCTGAATAATTGTATTAATTGTTTTTATCTGTTACAAGAAAGCTCAAAGTCTTTCTCTCCTCACCTCTATTTCTATCTGAAAAATGTTCACCTTTTGAATACAACAAGTATTCTTGTATTTATAGAAAGTGAGGGAGAGAGAAGGCAAAATGGAAGCCAACCACTTATTCACAAAGATATTTACAAAATATCCAAAAGTCATGTTGACTTTATAACTTGGATGGATGACATCATCCCCATGATGTAACATGGATGATGGTCATCGTTTGTGCCAACACACTTCAGATATTTCGAAGAGAAAGTCGGAGAATAGAGAGAAGAAGAAGAAGAAGAAGAAGCTATTCATCATCATCATCCTGTGGCCTAAAAGGGGTCGCTCTGTTTCTGATGCTGATCAGGAGATGAGATGTGGAACTGAGCGCGGTATTCCAAGAACTTGCTGATCATTGGCGCAACTTGATCCTGTGATGGATTCCTTGTGCCTTTCACTAATTGCTTCGCAAGTTTCCCGCTTCATCAATGAGCTTTTCAGGGACCCTGGAATAGTCTTTACCCCGCCTCGATTAGGGACCCGATGAAGTCTCTACAGGCCAGTAGGTTGTTGATGGATTCGATTGTCGAAAGTGACTTCTGGCCTGTCCCTTGAGAAGCTAGCTCCTTGAAAATTCGGATAGTATCGTCAGTGATCTCAAGGTGAGGGAAGGAGTGAGCAACCCTGGAGTCATAGATAGAACAATCTTCTCCATTTGATGCATCACATCCAGGGCCTCTTCCTTCACCTTGTCTATCTTCTCTAACACAAATTCGAGCTGATCTATCCGATAGTCCAGAGTGGACATGATCTTGTTGAGGGTCCTTGGATGACCGAATACTCCAAACTTGACCAAATCTTCGACTGAACAGTCGAACATTTGTTGGAAGGCCTCGTGTTGGAGTCTGGCATTTTCGAGCTCTTCTGATACTGGACTTGCTAATGTTTGGAGTTCCTTATTCACCTTCTCGATGTTCAGGTATAAACTAATATACTCGGCGATCACCTTTTCACTATCCTTAAGGATTTTGGCTCCTCCAAGCAGAAACAGCCATACCTTGCTCGCCGATCTTTGAGTATTCATTGATCTTCTCCTGACTGAGCAGCTCAGGAGTCTCGGCGGCAGTTGTGGGAGGTGCACTTCCATCTTCTGTAGGGCTTGAAGCAGGTATTTATTCTGCTCCTTCAGTAGCCTCTTTTCTTCCTTTGTTTCCTGAAGCTTTTCGCAGAGTGCATCAACTGCGGAAAGAGCTTCCCCCTGGAGACTTTCAGAGGATGTCCCCATTGTGACTTGGGTCACTGTGAAATCTGCCAGAGACAGATCTTCTTTTTCTTTGGTGAGATCGGGGTAGGCAATTTCCATAACTCTCTCACCTACAGCGCTCTTGGAGAAGCGTGTAACCGGCTTGTGCTTCTTTGCTCCTTTAGCCGGAATGACTGAAAATTCCATCGGAGCGATGGGGACCTTTCCTCTTTGGTTGGCTCAGCTGCTGAGAGATCCAAGCTGGTCCTATTGAAGAAGGACCAGAAGACAGAGGGGGAAGCAGCACGATAGAAGAGGGGAAGAACGTGGAGACACGCGGCGGCGGCATTGAAAGAATAGCCGAAGACATGCCCACGGGAGGAAGGGAAACCGTAGCTGTAGAAGACATGGGAAGGGAAGGGAGCCCGGAAATGAGGGAAGAAATGGAGGAAGACAAATCAGCGAGAGAGGAGAAGATGGATGAAGAGGCAGGGGAGAGAGTAGAAGAAGGGGGAGAAGACACAACCAAAGGAGTGGTTGCCGACATCTGAGGAAGGGGAGGAAGAGAAGAAGAAGGGATAGAAGGGGACCTCTGTAGTTGTAGCGATGCCGACATCCTGGGTGGATGGGCGTATAGGACTATCCTCTGCCAATTCCTTCTCTGGCGAATCCAGGGTTATTACTTGTTCAGGCCCTGAAGGAAGAGGACTTTCAGGGCTTCCTCCTGAATGGTGCTAGGCTCACCTTCCGCAGCTTTGCCTTTTAGCTGCTTCTTTGACCTTGGAGGTGCATTACCCAAAGGAGAAGTTGTAAAATCTACACCGAGGTAGATTAACCCATTCATGTGGCACCAATGCTCTGTTCTCCGCATAGTCTCCTTGACCCTCTCCTCGATTGTCTGAGGAGCCTTGCTTCTGTCAATGTCCGGGAAGGGCCAATCATCCCCTTCTGTGTCAATTATATACTTTGTCTACTTCGTCTTCCGTGGTTTGGAAGCCTTTTGGGACAATAGCCACTCCGTAATGGATGATTTCTGTTAATGCTAAGCGAGAGTGATCCTTTCTTCTGAGTTCTACCTCATGGAGAACGTCAATGTAGATATCCTCAATCTGAGGGACATGAATCGGATCAAGCTTAGCCCTTGGCAGACAGCCCCTAGGGTTGAATGTAGGCCTTGCTGGGAAATCATGCTTTAGGTTGAGCAATTCTAGCTCAGCAAACATCTCCTTCGCCTTGTGATAGCTGGAGCATGTGTAACGGCCTACTGTGAGGGGGAAAGGAGTTCGCCCCTTCTTTCTCTTGAGGCACTTTCATGGTATGTGACGAGCTGTCTTGATAGTTCCAATAAAATCAGCTTTGGTCCAGCATACCTTGGCAACCCTGGTTGGTTCGCCCAAAAAGTTGACCGCCCTCAGATAGGTGAACGTGGGAAACTGGGTGAAACAAGGCCCCCCCACTTCTCTGTGACTGCCACTATGTTTTTGGTTGTCCGGCCATGAGTCAAATTTGGCCGCAACATGCACATGATGTGATAGAAGAAAACATCATTGATCTTAGCGAAGTGTTGGATGCTGTTCTCCAGCTTCAGCTCTTGATAGTATTCATATATTTTGGCCTGAGGCCAAGTTCCGCTTCGGTGCAGCCCTGGATAATCCCTTTCAGATGCAGCAGCATACACTACGTAGGAGTTCATGTGGAACACTCCTGTTGTAGCGAACTGTTGCAGTTGCTCGGATATTGTGCTGCTTATTATCTCCCCCCAGCAGAAACGCTGATCGGGCAGATTCTTATTCATTGTTTCCAGGTACCGCAGCATCCACTTATGGAAGTAGTGAGCATCTGAAAGACCGAAGACTCTGCTCAGGAAGGTGATTATATCACTGAGTTCCTCTGAGAAATCACTCCGGTGGATAGTTTGAGGCCACCGGGGTCACTACCTTCTTATTCTTGAGGTAGACCTCATTCATCAATTGCATGCACTTGTCTTCATTGTCCTCCCAAGCCTTGAGGCATTCTTGCTGGCTAACAGCCACATAGTTTCGGTGGTGAGGGATTCCAAGCATCAACTCAAAGCGACGGGCAGTAAGGTTTATAACTACCTCGCCTTTGCTGTTCTCGACACATCTCGTGTCTTTGTTGAAGGATTGTGCAACAATCATCATGAACTTTGTTATTCACAGCGCTGACAGGGATTCCTCCGGCAAAGTGCAGGGCGCTGCCTATCAATTTATCCATCCATGGACTCCTTGTCACTTTCTGAGTTCTTACCCAGAATTCCTCTATGTCAATGTGACCCAGTTCAGAATCCCCTGACATCCATATTACACTCTGCCTGTGATTCGGGCATTCTGACCCTCTGATATTTGTATTTCATTTCTTCTTCTGTTAGCTTTGCCTTCCCTCTTGGTTTGATGGGTCTCTTGCTTGACGTAGACATGTGTTCTTCAAGGCTTATCTGATGATCTGCACGTAGAAGGAGCGAAACCCAATCCAAGAAGCTTGAATTAGTCATTTGATCTTCCATTGGAATACTAGCAGAAGAAAGAGTTAGAACTTTTAAGGTTCGGGAGGCAGGGCGCATGAAAAATGTATATAACAGGCTGAATAGTCAAGGCGCACAGGAAAAGGGTTGCAACAGAGGTTAAGTTGGCGCCAAAGGCGCATGGCGCATGGATGAAGCAGACTGCATTATATAGAAGGGCGCATAGGAAATGCATGTTACATTGAGGTTTGGTGCGCCCTTTGGCGCATGGGCAGATTGTGCAACATGGAAAAAAGGTGCGCCAAAGGTATATGGCGCGGCGCATGGAGGGTCTACACAACATCATGTACTTGCAATGGAAGGTGCGCCCGCGCCTCGGAGGTTTTACACTTGCGCAAATAACTCTTGCGTTGCATGGAAGCTGGGCGCGCCCTTTAGCGCATAGAAGAGGGATGCAACAGGGGTAAAAGATGCGCCAAAGGGATATAAGGAGGCGCAGGTTTCGAGCGTGTTACAGGCCGAAAGGGTGCGCCTAGGGGCGCATGATTTTTAACTGCAGCATGCTGGGTAGACGCGCCGAGGGGCGCAACTGTTTTTGATGTTGCAATACGCGCCGGTGCGCGAAAGGGAAAAACAATCATCTTCATTTCTCTCTTCATTTGTTTTAGCAAGGGTTATTGGGCAATGAAACGGCTCATTTAAAAGGAAATAAAACCATGTTTTTCAGACAAGTTCCCCTACCAGCAGATCTAGATAGAGGGGGAGGGATATGGGAAGATGGCAAAAGGAGGAGGCTAGATCAACATTTTGATATCCCCAAACACAAACTAAAACCAGACCACCAAGCACAAAGAACCAAAACGCAAAACGCATGGAAGAGACAAGAACACTTACCTTAACAATATAACATGAAAATCAAAATAATTTTCTTGAACTTTTTAGGTCACAACCACAACTATGAAATCACCGTCAAATGGTGTCTCGCAAATGAAAAGTTAAGGAAAGGTCCTTTTATAGGGAAACATGGAAAAGATAAATACACACACATACATATAACTCCAAGAAAAGTATGATTCAACAAAGTTATGAAGAGGACTAAAATCAAACATAAAACACAGGAGTTAAGTTGTTGAATTCTCTCTTGATAACTTGTGACTCTTGATTTAGGATAGTGGGTTTTTTATGTCTCTGGAGATTGAAGAACAAACTCTGAAATTGAACCGTGAAGCAACAAGTTGTGTTAATCACTCTTGAGGAGACCATCCCTATGTTGGTTCATCTCTTTGATGAATAGAGAAAAATAAGCTAAAACATAAAACATTAGTGTTAAATTGTTGAATTCTCTCTTGATAAGTTGTGATTCTTGAATAGGATAGTGGGTTTGTTTTTGTCTCTGGAGATTGAAGAAAGGACTCTGATATTGAACCATGAAACTAAGAGTTGTGTTAATCACTCTTAAGGAGACATTCTCTATGTCAGTTCATCTCTTTACAAAATAGAGCTACACATCTTTAATCCACATAATGAATAAGATTTTGTAAAGAGCCTTGATTTCCTCTGAAGAAACTATAAGCCCTGTGCAAATCTTATAATACAATAGACACCTAAATACAAAGAGATTCTCTAATTTTAGTTTAGTATTACAAACCTTACATATGTATTGATGTCTTAAAAAAAAGTGCTTTGTCTTACATATGAGAACATATCCATAGTTGACCAAAGGAAATGTCAAACCCAAAGATAACCTGGTGTTGATGAATTTAGGAGCAATAATATGTATATGTTTTAGTTGAAGACTGTGCATCAAATGGTGATGTCTTTTTGTTAACAAAGGTTGATATTACATGAGATTGGTAGATTCCATCCTCGCTTTTGTGAATATCTGCCAACATGCTGAAGAACATTGTATAAAAAGAAGTTGGGCGAAAACCACTTCAATGGTGATGTCTTTTTCGTCTCACAAAGGTTGATGGGAGCATAGAGATGCCGTAGACATCCTTGACGCTTTTGTGAATGTCATTTTTCAACTCTGTGGAATCGCTCCTAATATGAAAAGTCATAAGATTCCTCAATGCTGATATCCATACTGCATTCTATATAGCCTGAAAGCCTTTACATTGAACTTGGTAAATCTTTGTTGGACCTGAATAGTACAACTTTAGCTGGGCATACCTTGTGCCTTTAGATGGTTAATGCCTCAATCCTTTGCAGCTTGCATACCGAGTAACAGAGACTCTTACTCAGCAGTATTATTAAAATTGAAAAAACTGCAATTTGAAAGAGTAGAGGAATGACCTCCTCCTCAGGAGATATCAGCACAACCCCAGCGCCACATCCGCTAGTTGCGCAGAAGGTGCCATCAAATTGCAAGGTCCAGACCTTATTAAGGTCCTTTTCTTGAATGAAAACTTCCTTTGTATCCGCCTCGGTGGATAAGAAGTAGTTCCCCATCCCTGATGATTCAAAAAGGATTTGAGCTTTGGGGTCTTCAGAGCTAGTGACCAAGTATTTCTTTTGGGATTCCGGCTCCAAAGTTTGCATTACGCCTTTGACTGGAATTCTAGCTTTAGACCAGTCCATATGAATTTCTCCACCAACTTCGCTGCAAAAGGGGTCCTTCCTAGCAAAATTCCATAAGCTGCCGGAATGTCAGCGACAAGGACGGTCATCTTTACTCTCTTTTCAGGGAATGCTGCGAACGCGAATTGCGCGTCTTTGATTTGACCAATCAATGGCACTTGCTTGGTTTCCAATGAGTAACATCTGCCGAAAGGCTTGGTAAGAGTGAGGCCCAAAGCATGGGCGACTTTGGCAAGGCATGACGTTATCTGAAGCTCCGGAATCAATTATACAGTTGCTCAACTTATGGCCATTGATTAGGAGGGAGAGATAGAAAGGCTCTATCTTGCCTGATGCAGATGTTGAGGCAACATTTATGTGGGATTCAGGAGGAGTGGAAAGGATTCCTTTAGGGGAAGCCTGATTAACTATAACAGCTTGACTTTGGATATACTTAGTCAATCTTACAAGCTGTTCGGGGTTTGACTGAAGATACTCAGCTTCAGACATTTGGATCTTGGTCTTTTTTGCGTGATCTATTATATCAAATGCGGCCAAGGGTTGCGTAGGTAAAGGAATGAGTCCTTCACCCCGCGATGATGGAATAGGGTTACTGATCTTGATAGGAATATGAGAGGGCTGACTCGGAGGAGAGATAGGTGGAAAAGACTTCTTTGCAAAAGATTTAACAGGGAGTTGAGTGGGAAGAGGATTACCTCTTTTAACAATGGTTGGAGGCGCGTTTGACACGGCCTTCTCTTTCTGCGTATGGGCATCAACCTCTGCTTCTTTTCCTTGCGAGCGGGTAAAAACAGCGTAGGATTGTCCGCTTGCATAGCCTTGCGTACTCTCTTCTTCATCAGATTCGTCCTCATCAAATTCCATGTATCCAATAGTAGAGTCGCCAGTCGGTTCACCGACATCTTGATCATCTTCGCCTTGGAGCGAAGGTTCTTCATAGTATTGCTCTTCTTCCTCTTCAATTTCGGCCAAAGCATTGACCGGAGGAGCTTCAAGCGCCAACCGTGGAGCAGCTGTAGGCAAGCGCGGCCTTTGTGAAGCGTTGTTAGGAACAAAATTCCTCCGCGGGATATCCCGATACGAGGAACTGGGAGAGGCCTGGGCCAGCTGCTTCTTTAGTGCAAGCAAATCATTCGCCATTTTTTGGAATGCTGGATCAGACGAAGTGATAGGCGAAGGGCCCAAAGACTTAGGCTTTACTGATTCTTTTCTTAACTCGCCAGATATTATCAAATTGTCTTCTATACGGATGGCAGCAGCCTGAGCGAGAGGTAGAGTAGCTACTCGCTCTTGAAGGAGTAAGAAGCTAACTTTTGAACTCATGGCATTTACGAAAAAACACTTCTGGTTCTCCGGTGTTGGAAGCATGGCAGTAGGGACACGGTTGATTAGCGCATTGAACCGGGCGACAAAATCGCGCATGGTCTCATTTGCCTCCTTCTTCAGATGAGTGATCCGTGACAATAAAGTAAATGCATCCTCTGAAGGCTTATACCTGTCTTCAAAAGCGTCCCGCAAAGTTGCCCAACTAGTGATAGATCCGGCCGGCAAATGCTGAAACCATTCAGCTGCAGGCCCTTGTAGAGTTTCCAGAAAGAGGCGAACTGACACATCTTCATGAGTCACATCCAAAATACTGCATGACATAATGAAAGCAGAAATGTGGGAATCCGTGCTTTGATTTCCGCTCCCGTCGAATTTAGGAAAATTCTTTCGATTTCCGTGAGGGAGTGCGTGAACTGGATGTGGTAAAGCCAACGGACCCATAGCGTTTCCCCATGGTACCGCCATCTGAAAAGCCGGAAAGAGAACACGAGCCGGAAGTGTAGTTCCGCTGAGTAGCAAAGCACTACAAAGGGATGTGGATGCTCCCGGCAAAAGACTTTTTCTTCGTGAAGGCGAGACACTCCTGGATGACCGGCTAGCCGAGCTTAGCGCTGAAAAACGTGCCGGTGTTACGCTGAAATTGTGCCTCTGAAGCAGATCGAAAGTAGGATCGGCTTCTCCACGGGCTCTTCTGCTGCGCGTAAAAGGTTCACTCGCCAGTGTACCTTTCAGATCTGCAATATTACAGCGCAGATTTAAACTTTATTTTTGGGTGTACTTGCTGATTTTCTGGTTTTTCTGACAAAAACCAGCAGCATGCACTTTTCTGGATATTTGAAAATTATCCTCTTCAGAAACCGATTGCGGTTAAATGACAAATGACAGCGAGGATATGATGGCAGGGAAGATAGTAAGCCGATTTTTCGGATCTGGTTTTTAATTTTCAGAGGGTTTAGAACATTTCAGAAAATTGTTAAAAACTCAGATCTACGGAAAATGATGATTTTCGATAAAAACTCAGCGAACTAAAGATATGTAACAGGCCCAGATCTATGATTCTCAGAAGAAAATTTTCAATTTCGGGCACTTTTGCAAATTTTTGGATTTTCAACAAAAAGTTCAGATTTTGCAAACTGGCAGCAACCTGCTGATTTTTCCTGATTTTTTTTTTTATTTTACTACCAGCATAGATCTGACAGATTTATCTGTTTCTGTTGGCGAAATCTGTTTAAAAATCCGATCCCCAGCGGAGTCGCCAAAAACTGTTGGTCCGAAAATCTGTCGCGTGGACAGATCTATGGATAGACGAGCCAACAGTGTGCAGGGCTTAGCCCCTCTTTGAGACAGCAAAGCGAAACTGGTTTATTGCTACTTCTACTAGCAGGAACCTATGCAAGTCTCACAGATTCTGCCTTCGGGGGTTGGGATCTCATCCCAGTAGAGTGTTCTAGGCTGCGAAGAGAAAGGAATAAAAGAAGGAGAAGAGAAAGAACAGATCCGAAGGAAGAAAAGAAATGAATTCCAAAGCGGAAGGGTCAGAAGATCTATGCTTTGGGCTTGGTAGTAAACAGAGCCAAACCTACTCACATAAATAAACAAAGCAATACTGATAAACAAATGACGGAAAAGTAGATATGAATTCAACAGAAAAGACACATGCAGATCTAACATAAGAAAGATCTAATGTATAACACAGCTATTGAGCACAAAGTCTGAATAATTGTATTAATTGTTTTTATCTGTTACAAGAAAGCTCAAAGTCTTTCTCTCCTCACCTCTATTTCTATCTGAAAAATGTTCACCTCCTTGAATACAACAAGTATTCTAGTATTTATAGAAAGTGAGGGAGAGAGAAGGCAAAATGGAGCCAACCACTTATTCACAAGATATTTACAAAATATCCAAAAGTCATGTTGACTTTTACAACTTGGATGGATGACATCATCCCATGATGCAACATGGATGATGTCATCGTTTGTGCCAACACACTTCAGATATTTCGAAGAGAAAGTCGGAGAATAGAGAGGAGAAGAAGAGAAGAAGAAGAAGAAGAAGAAGAAGCTATTCATCATCATCATCCTGTGGCCTAAAAGGGGTCGCCTGTTTCTGATGCTGATCAGGAGATGAGATGTGGAACTGAGCGCGGTATTCCAAGAACTTGCTGATCATTGGCGCAAATTGATCCTGTGATGGATCCTTGTGCCTTTCACTAATTGCTTCGCAAGTTTCCCGCTCATCAATGAGCTTTTCGGGGACCCTGGAATAGTCTTTACCCGCCTCGATTAGGGACCCGATGAAGTCTCTACAGGCCAGTAGGTTGTTGATGGATTCGATGTCGAAAGTGACTTCTGGCCCTGTCCCTTGAGAAGCTAGCTCCTTGAAAATTCGGATAGTATCGTCAGCTGATCTCAAGGTGAGGGAAGGAGTGAGCAACCCTGGAGTCATAGATAGAACAATCTTCTCCATTTGATGCATCGCATCCAGGGCCTCTTCCTTCACCTTGTCTATCTTCTCTAACACAAATTCGAGCTGATCTATCCGATAGTCCAGAGTGGACATGATCTTGTTGAGGGTCCTTGGATGACCGAATACTCCAAACTTGACCAAATCTTCGACTGAACAGTCGAACATTTGTTGGAAGGCCTCGTGTTGGAGTCTGGCATTTTCGAGCTCTTCTGATACTGGACTTGCTAATGTTTGGAGTTCCTTATTCGCCTTCTCGATGTTCAGGTATAAACTAATATACTCGGCGATCACCTTTTCACTATCCTTAAGGATTTGGCTCCTCCAAGCAGAAACAGCCATACCTTGCTCGCCGATCTTTGAGTATTCATTGATCTTCTCCTGACTGAGCAGCTCAGGAGTCTCGGCGGCAGTTGTGGGAGGTGCACTTCCCATCTTCTGTAGGGCTTGAAGCAGGTATTTATTCTGCTCCTTCAGTAGCCTCTTTTCTTCCTTTGTTTCCTGAAGCTTTTCGCAGAGTGCATCAACTGCGGAAAGAGCTTCCCCCTGGAGACTTTCAGAGGATGTCCCCATTGTGACTTGGGTCACTGTGAAATCTGCCGGAGACAGATCTTCTTTTTCTTTGGTGAGATCGGGGTAGGCAATTTCCATAACTCTCTCACCTGCAGCGCTCTTGGAGAAGCGTGTAACCGGCTTGTGCTTCTTTGCTCCTTTAGCCGGAATGACTGAAAAGTCCATCGGAGCGATGGGGACTTTCCTCTTTGGTTGGCTCAGCTGCTGAGAGATCCAAGCTGGTCCTATTGAAGAAGGACCAGAGACAGAGGGGGAAGCAGCAACGGTAGAAGAGGGGAAGAACGTGGAGACACGCGGCGGCGGCATTGAAAGAATAGCCGAAGACATGCCCACGGGAGGAAGGGAAACCGCAGCTGCAGAAGACATGGGAAGGGAAGGGAGCCCGGAAATGAGGGAAGAAATGGAGGAAGACAAATCAGCGAGAGAGGAGAAGATGGACGAAGAGGCAGGGGAGAGAGTAGAAGAAGGGGGAGAAGACACAACCAAAGGAGTGGTTGCCGACATCTGAGGAAGGGGAGGAAGAGAAGAAGAAGGGATAGAAGGGACCTCTGTAGTTGTAGCGATGCCGACATCCTGGGTGGATGGGCGTATAGGACTATCCTCTGCCAATTCCTTCTCTGGCGAATCCAGGGTTATTACTTGTTCAGGCTCTGAAGGAAGAGGACTTTCAGGGGCTTCCTCCTGAATGGTGCTAGGCTCACCTTCCGCAGCTTTGCCTTTTAGCTGCTTCTTTGACCTTGGAGGTGCATTACCCAAAGGAGAAGTTGTAAAATCTACACCGAGGTAGATTAACCCATTCATGCGGCACCAATGCTCTGTTCTCCGCATAGTCTCCTTGACCCTCTCCTCGATTGTCTGAGGAGCCTTGCTTCTGTCAATGTCCGGGAAGGGCCAATCATCCCCTTCTGTGTCATTATATACTTTGTCTACTTCGTCTTCCGTGGTTTGGAAGCCTTTTGGGACAATAGCCACTCCGTAATGGATGATTTCCGTTAATGCTAAGCGAGAGTGATCCTTTCTTCTGAGTTCTACCTCATGGAGAACGTCAATGTAGATATCCTCAATCTGAGGGACATGAATCGGATCAAGCTTAGCCCTTGGTAGACAGCCCCTAGGGTCGAATGTAGGCCTTGCTGGGAAATCATGCTTTAGGTTGAGCAATTCTAGCTCAGCAAACATCTCCTTCGCCTTGTGATAGCTGGAGCATGTGTAACGGCCTACTGTGAGGGGGAAAGGAGTTCCGCCCTTCTTTCTCTTGAGGCACTTTTCATGGTATGTGACGAGCTGTCTTGATAGTTCCAATAAAATCAGCTTTGGTCCAGCATACCTTGGCAACCTGGTTGGTTCGCCCAAAAAGTTGACCGCCCTCAGATAGGTGAACGTGGGAAACTGGGTGAACAAGGCCCCCCACTTCTCTGTGACTGCCACTATGTTTTTGGTTGTCCGGCCATGAGTCAAATTTGGCCGCAACATGCACATGATGTGATAGAAGAAAACATCATTGATCTTAGCGAAGTGTTGGATGCTGTTCTCCAGCTTCAGCTCTTGATAGTATTCATATATTTTGGCCTGAGGCCAAGTTCCGCTTCGGTGCAGCCCTGGATAATCCCTTTCAGACGCAGCAGCATACACTACGTAGGAGTTCATGTGGAACACTCCTGTTGTAGCGAACTGTTGCAGTTGCTCGGATATTGTGCTGCTTATTATCTCCCCCCAGCAGAAACGCTGATCGGGCAGATTCTTATTCATTGTTTCCAGGTACCGCAGCATCCACTTATGGAAGTAGTGAGCATCTGAAAGACCGAAGACTCTGCTCAGGAAGGTGATTGTATCACTGAGTTCCTCTGAGAAATCACTCCGGTGGATAGTTTGAGGCCACCGGGTCACTACCTTCTTATTCTTGAGGTAGACCTCATTCATCAATTGCATGCACTTGTCTTCGTTGTCCTCCCAAGCCTTGAGGCATTCTTGCTGGCTAACAGCCACATAGTTTCGGTGGTGAGGGATTCCAAGCATCAACTCAAAGCGACGGGCAGTAAGGTTTATAACTACCTCGCCTTTGCTGTTCTCGACACATCTCGTGTCTTTGTTGAAGGATTGTGCAACAATCATCATGAACTCGTTATTCACAGCGCTGACAGGGATTCCTCCGGCAAAGTGCAGGGCGCTGCCTATCAATTTATCCATCCATGGACTCCTTGTCACTTTCTGAGTTCTTACCCAGAATTCCTCTATGTCAATGTGGCCCAGTTCAGAATCCCTGACATCCATATTACACTCTGCCTGTGATTCGGGCATTCTGACCCTCTGATATTTGTATTTCATTTCTTCTTCTGTTAGCTTTGCCTTCCCTCTTGGTTTGATGGGTCTCTTGCTTGACGTAGACATGTGTTCTTCAAGGCTTATCTGATGATCTGCACGTAGAAGGAGCGAAACCCAATCCAAGAAGCTTGAATTAGTCATTTGATCTTCCATTGGAATACTAGCAGAAGAAAGAGTTAGAACTTTTAAGGTTCGGGACGCAGGGCGCATGAAAAATGTATATAACAGGCTGAATAGTCAAGGCGCACAGGAAAAGGGTGCAACAGAGGTTAAGTTGGCGCCAAAGGCGCATGGCGCATGGATGAAGCAGACTGCATTATATAGAAGGGCGCACAGGAAATGCATGTTACATTGAGGTTTGGTGCGCCCTTTGGCGCATGGGCAGATTGTGCAACATGGAAAAAAGGCGCGCCAAAGGTATATGGCGCGGCGCATGGAGGGTCTACACAACATCATGTACTTGCAACGGAAGGTGCGCCCGCGCCTTGGAGGTTTTACACTTGCGCAAATAACTCTTGCGTTGCATGGAAGCTGGGCGCGCCCTTTAGCGCATAGAAGAGGGATGCAACAGGGGTAAAAGATGCGCCAAAGGGATATAAGGAGGCGCGGGTTTCGAGCGTGTTACGGGCCGAAAGGGTGCGCCTAGGGGCGCATGATTTTTAACTGCAGCATGCTGGGTAGACGCGCCGAGGGGCGCGACTGTCTAAGGTGCAACATGACGCGGCAACGCGCCATGGGGAATACTTGAGCATTTTCACATTTCAACCTCCACTTCGAAAGGACGCTTGGCATCACTTAGTTTGATAAAATAGGATCAGACCAAGCCAAAATAAAACCATCCCTCCCTTTTCCATCAAATCCAGAAAGAGGGAGGGAGAGGAGAAAGAAAGCACAGACCAGGCAGGAGGAAGAAAACAAAAAGCTCAAGGAGGGAAACAAGCCAGGCACAAATACAACTGATGAAAACCAGCAAGCAAGCACACACCAAGAACTAAATGAAAAGAGGATGAACCTCTTACCTTAACAATATAGCCAAAATCCTTGAGCGGGTCCACAACTTGATGAAAATGACAGAGCAGGGGCTGACAAATCCAGAGCGATCACGTGCCTTGACAAAATGCAATGAAAATGACACGGCGCGCACGGGTATATATAGAAAATTTTGTCATTAATGCGCCACCAACTTTTGAAATGGCGCATGGAAACAGCTGTCGACAGGGGAAAACGTGCGCCCTTTGGCGCATGGAAGGAAATGACAACAGGAGAATGAGCGCGCCTTTGGCGCATCAAACGAGTTGTCGACACGAAGCTATGTGCGCCCTTTGGCGCACCAAAACTTGATGTAACAAAGATATTACGTGCGCCCTTTGGCGCACCAAAAACTCACTCAACATCCTTTGGCGCACCGAAAGACGTGCTAACATGGAAAACCATGCGCCAAAGGCTTTTAAGGAGGCGCATCAAAAATTGATGTTGCAAGGCAAAACCATGCGCCCAGCCAAAAAAGGCTCAAAAAGACTAAGTTCAAAAACTGAATTTCCCGGGAAGGGATTTTACAATATTTTGAACGCGAAGGATCCCTAACGAGGGATCGAAACAAAATTTTCGGTAAGGTTATCGGTAAAATTGCCCTTGTCAATTTTACAGGATAACACAGTGTCGAGAGATTAGTTGCTATACTGTCCATAAGTTTATTTATAGTTATCCAAAACACCATGCTGGCTTCCATTTTGGTGATGAAATCTAAGTAGGTAGACTTGGGAGGAATTATTTAGATGCAAGTTTGATTAAATATGTGTTTGGATGTGTGTGAAGGAAGATGTGAATGAAAACACTTAACCCATAATTAATCTATGTGAATAAGCAGATATGATTTTTTTTAAGATATGAAAGGAAATTTTTGATTTCGATGAAAGTAGATCAAACAAAATACAACACTGAAAGAAATTTAAGGAAAAGGAATGTACCTTAAATTTTCTTCAACTTTTTTATTTTCCTTATTATTTGATCACACATTTTTTAAGAAGTGAGAACAAAGCACTCCAAGCTGCAAGGTTAGATGCTTTTTCAACAAATAAAGGGTATGAAATCTAATGAAAAAGGGACTTATGTCCTACCAAAACATCCTAGAATGTTCGTGGTGATTTTTAGTTTGTATCTTATAGTGAGAAACACCAAAAAACTTAGAAGACAAATGGTTTAATGATACTGCTTGAAAATAAAATTTCAGGATGAATGGATGCTAAATACGTGAGAGACTCCTCCTTCTAGTGGATGATAGAACCTCAATGCATAGAAAAATATAAAAGATAAATATTAGATAGAGATTGACAAGTTATGGATGATCCTAAGAACCAATGGGATTCCTCAAAGGGTGTCAAATTGTGTTACAATTAAGTGATAATGATGATAAAATGATAATTGAAAATACAAGGAATGATTATAAAATTCCATGGGATAGAGAGATGAATTGTTCTATGTGATAGGGGCCCAAGTGGAGGGCTGCAAAATCTCAAAATATTGGAAGTATTCAAACCAAAAATATTCAAGCAATGTCTTGTTTATTTCTTTGTATGATTTTAGTTGGTTATTTATGTATTCAATTTAGGTTTTAAGGTGAGTGCAAAACTAAGTTTGTGTGTGAATCAAACTATTC
>JAHRHJ020001966.1:0-15823 GCA_019776745.2 Taxus chinensis | reverse complement strand
AGGGAAGAAAAAATATTTATGATATCCTGAGGGCTCCTAGGATCCTCTAGAAGTTTAATGCCATAAATGATTCAGTATGCATTGAAAGAGAGGAAAGAAACATTTATTGTCAAAGGAGCGTTAGCAACATAATCTTGGTTGTGAGAATTTTCTTAGTAACCCACTAACTATAATTGGAGTTAATGAGGAAGGGTTTTATAGAGGGATATGGACGGAACCAAAGCCAATTTTTCATACGGAAAATAATTAATTGTAATCGATAAATCCAAGAATAAGAGTAAGGTAGTGTTCCAATAATTTGTAAATGAAGAGAGTCATTGGGGCCTTAGAAATAACATAAGGGACAAGGAGGTGGAGACTGAATATAACATGCAACATTGAAACCCATAAAGGCGATTGGAATTAGATAGGCATGAATAAACCCTCATTATACTAACTATGATCTTAATAACATCTTTCAAATTTAGAGCTAAGTGATGTATGAATCTGAATAGGAACTAATGATTGTACCTTGTTGGTATTGTATCATAACCCAGGGTTCGTTTGGGGAAGGAGGATTTATGATAAATTATCTAGGAGATATGTTAGTAGGGCATATGTAGGCCCTTTGGGTTTTAAAACTTGTATTGTAATGTTTATGAAGCTTTATATGATTTGTGGGGGTTTACTATTGAGTATTTCTGTTAACATTCAAAAATATTCAATTTAGTGGATTTCCCTTTATGATAATAAGGATACAAGGAAGAAGTTGGTTTCAATACAAACTTAACAAGATTATGAAATATTTCCATAGTTTTATTTCTTAGGTTTGAGAAATAAGTATTATCCAACATGCTGCGTGAAAAAAAAATCACTTGTGTGGATTGCTAGAAAAATATGGGTTAACATCATCTAAATAGCTAGAAAGCTTAGGAATATCTACTATGTAGGATTAAGGTTCATAAATGAAGAGGAAGAGATAGATTTCATATCACAATTGAAAGGAAGATTGGGAACTTAATTTGATGATGGTTTTCTTTCAGTAGTGATAATTTAGAAATTGTTATATGACTCAGTTCACAGGTTTCATAATTCTTGGTTCGCTTTGTTTTTTATAGATTTTGTTGTTATTTCAGATTACATTGAGAATGCAAGTCACGGGTGTATAGCGTCGTCTATTGGTTTTCAAGAGACAAAACTAGTTAAGAAGTTAAGAAATTTAGAAGAAAGGGAGTCTTATAATAGTGTTAATTCAAAAGGTAAGTGAGTTGGCCTTTTCTTTGGAGTTAGTTGATTGATTAGATAAGGGGTGGTTGCCCATTAGGGTGGTTGGGTTTTATGTTACAAAGGACATCATCTCTAAATGTCAGGTATGCAAATTTAAATACCAAGGTTTTTAAGATACGATGGAGGAGTATGGAAGAACAAAACCATCTTCTGCAAGTTGATGTATAGAATAATGGTTCCATGGAGGATGGTATTATTGTGTCACACTACGTGTAGGTGGTCTTAAGATTTGCCTTCAACATAAGAAATATATACCCTACATGGTAAGTTTCATATTCCAAAACCCACCACCGTCTATGAATGTCAATACTTTTGACCAATAAAGGATGATTATTCCCCTTTTATCTTTTATCTTCCTGTAAGAATTCGATTGTAGATTATAGGATGAAAAAACTTGTTGCCTTAAGAGGGGCTTATTATCATAGTGGTGAATTGGTTCCCTTGTATATGTTTATGGTTTTTGTCTCTGATGAGGGGGTGGTTCTAGGAATATATGGAGGATTATACCCCTTTCTGAAAGAATATAAAGATAACATAAGAAAGATAAGAGGGGACATGGATTACAAGAGGCTTCCCTTATTAAAATTTGGTGGGTTGGCGTCCCGATTCTGTCACAATGTGTGGAGCCTAAGAAGAAGAAGATTTCTGAATTTTTTTTTCCAAAAGTTGGATTCATTTGGAAGGTATTGTGGTCCTCTTAAGGGGGAAATATAACCAGTGGAGAATGGTAGTACGAAAAGAAAATTTTTTTAAACAGGAAAGGTTATTGTTGGAACGGTTTGAGGACTTGATTGTGTACATGATACGAGGGGTGAGGATATTGTCAATGGTAAAAAAATGAATCTTTTTAGAGAATTTCAACTTATAAGCCGACTATTCTCCTTCAACATCAAACTAATAAGGGAGGATAGCTAGGACTGCTCCTCAAGACACTTTAGCAGCTCTTTTATTGGATTGGTGAAGTCTGTTAGTTTTGTTCTATCTTTTATTGGTCTTTCACTGAACTATTTCAAAGTTTTTGGTTTTGTTTTTTGTCTTTGTGCATGGTTCCATAAATTCTTTTGCGTCTTCTTATTGTTAGAGATTATTGTTTTTCGTTCAAAGATACGAGAAGAACGCGTGTGTGAGTGGAGCAGCTCAGCTATTGGATTTGCAAAGAGACAAAACGATTTGGGAAATTATGAAGAAAGTGAGTTTTATATATATGTCTAGTTGTTAAAAGATTTGCCCCTCTGTGGTTTTGCTTTTCTTAGGATAAAGGAGTGGTGACCATTAGAGGGGTTATTTTACATGTTAATATGCATCCATCTCTAACATGGTAGGTATTGATGATAGCCTCAAGAGTTTTAAGATATATGGAGTATCGGACGAACTGAACACCTTAGTTCCAAGTGAATGAAATAATTGTGTTCATGGAAGATTAGTATTTAGGGTCACAATAATGATAGATGGTTAGTTGGAGATTTTATTTCACTAGATGAAATACAAACCATACAGCTAAGTTCGGTAAATACATACCCCCCCACTTCAATCTAGTGAATCATTTGTAACACAATGTAAGGATGATATTCGCTTATCTATTTTTTCCTTGAATAATTTCATTTTAGATTTACAGGATGAGAAATTTGTTGCCCCACTTAAACAAGGGCTTATTAACCTATTGGTGAAAGGTGGTTCCATTTTTTTAGGTTATAGGGTTTTGTTCTCTGATGAGGCTGGTGGTTTTAGTGAATATATGGAGGATGATATCCCCCTATCCGAAAGAATAAATATATTAAATAAGAAACATAAGATAGACATGGATTACAAAGTGGTTTCTGTTATTAAAATTTTGGTAGGTGGGTCCAGTTATGGTCTCAATGTGGAGCACAAGAAGAAGAATATTATTTCTGAAATTGTTTTCCAAAATTTGGGTTCTTTGGAATCTAATGTGGCCTCCCTTGAAGGGGAAAATAATAACTAAGTTAGAATGGTAAAGAGGTTAAAGGGAAAGGTTATTTTTCACGGTGTTAGAAATATCAAAGGACTGAGGGGGGGTGAATCAGTCCTGTGATAAAAATTGTTAATTCTTTCCATTTCAAACAATCAAGCTCATACACACCCTCATAAAAAACAAATACACAAGTTCTTGATTATCATATGACATAGTTGCAACATGATGTACACTGCATGACAAGAGACAGACACCAAAGATCTGCTTAGAGCCTTTATGTATTAACATTCAGAATGGAGCATACATTGACTTGATCCTCATCAATAAATTTACAAGATACATTATTCAAGAGCTCATAGTTATTGTACTGACATCAACATGGTGTAGACAATGATCATTTCAACTACTAAATCTGTAAGACTTATTCTCCTTCATACAATCTATTATTACAAGATATTTCATCTTCATTCATCCAACCACAACCAGCTACATGTCCTAAAAAAAAGACTTATAGGGAGGTTTTGCTTTACAGAAAAATATTTCTTCAAAAGAAGATTTTTTTTTTTTTGGGGGGGGGGGTTCATCAAAACAAATACAAGACTAAAACATATCTTCCTTTTGTACACCATCTCATTTGACTTCTTCATCTTACACAGTATAGGTACTCTTCACAAAACTTACAACCTCATGACCCTTCAGCTTACGATTGTATGACTTCTTGGCTTCTACACAAAACATGACTATTGGACTTTTTGAATTTCTTCATACATTACACTCATCAGCTTCAAATTCTAAGGCTTCCACAATTGTACATTTCACTCATGACCCCTATATTACCTTACAACCTGTTCATGATCAATAAACTAAATTTTGTGACTACTTCATGATTCAAATTCATATCTTGCAAGGAACATGAAAAGACATCTCCTTCAATTGCTAGACTGACTTCCTAAATGATTCCTCCCTTCCAATTCAACTCTTCGAGGATGAAAGAGCATGCATGTAAATTTTGAGGGTCAATTGTTCAAGTTGATGGATGATATTCATTGGTTTGGATTAGACTTCATGATTTCCACCTTAAGATCAAATTTCAATCTTAGCACTTCTGATAGTAGTCAACAATTCAGTGTTATACCTAGTACAAATCCACTGCTAGATGAGGAAGAGGAATTGACACATTCTTCAAGTTTATTTAGATGCCCTTAGACCCACACTTCATTGTTTACCAGTTTGTTAAGGATAGTTTGCACAAAAACTATAGACTGATACACATTTTTAGGGACTTAGTATGTATCATCAATTTTCATGAATCTTTTGTGTTCTTAAACCATACCAATACCTTTCTTATGCTAAGAGATAAAATTTAGGGTGTTTCAAAACATTGCATGGAGTTTAGATCGTATAAAAAGAATAAGTTTCACTATGTACTGAATTTTACATCTTTCATAGGAATGAAGAATGACTTTTTTGAAGAAATTGTCATGGAATTCTCCTTCCTCTCATGATGAAACGACCTGTAGAGTTTTAAGAAGAATTTATACCTTGATGACAGATAAATGTATGGATTTTTAGGCATTTTAATTGGTTAAAACATGATATTGAACTGGATATGTCTTTCAAACCCTATCACTAGGGTTTCTTTCACTATGAATACTCGAAAGTACATTTTTGATGTTTTATTTGCTAGACTACCATCCCCATCTCTCATTTTCTATTGCAAAGTGACTGTAGAATCCCTTAACTTAGTTTGCAATTCAAGTCTACTCTTGAAATACTCCAAGACATGTTATTTTGACCTATTTTCCTAAGATATTGTCCCATATATGTTCTCAAAACTAAGTATATCAGCAATTCTTCATTGAGCTTGAAACAACCACCTTAGGCACTGAAGATAGCCTCACAAAATACCCTCTCAGGAACTCATTAGAACATGAACTTAGCTTTCCATGCTAGTTTGGGATAGAAAAAGCTCATTTTCAATCATAAAGTTTCTGAGTTGTGCACTTATTCAGGATAGGTTCTAAGGATACACCTACTTTTAAGTCTCACTTTGTCAATAAGTTAACTATTTTAAATTCATCACACTGATAAAATATACAATTTGTTCATGTATCCCTTTTAAACTTACTCTAAAGAGAAATATGCCATGTGTAGACACAAATGTTTTCGTCATGACTTAGTTCACTTCAAGAGTCTTTCTCTTAAGGTATATGACTAGAATACATGAACACACACACTTTACTGAATTTTGCCACCATCTCCAACTGTAGAAGAACCTAACACCTTATTAACCCTGTCAAAACATTTGCCTGTAGAACTTTACTAGAAAATTTCAATCTTGGAGGTTTGGAGTATGACTTCTAATGGACCTAGTCCTACATAGTAGAGGCATGCCTATATGACATAGAACATCTTGAAAGCAACAAATAACATTATTTTGGCTTGGATTAGGTCCATTATACTTTTGAGAAGCTTTTCTATCTTGCTTCAGATTTTTAGAGTTGAAACACTGAAATTTTTCCACTTAGCTCAAGAAGATACCTTGAAGAGAAAACAAACACCAATAGTAAGAATGCTCATAACTTTATTAAATCATTATCCAATTGACCTGAAATGTTTTTCCTTGTCTCAATATTAGAGTCCTATACAAAAAATTCTTCTATTATTTATTCAAAGGATTTTTCATATTTTTACTTGCGTGCTAACAAGACCAAGACCTTAAAATGCATTTTGCAAAAGGGTTGTTTTAGAAAATCATAAATAACTCAAAATCCCCATTTCAAAATTTGATGAAATTTGGAATGAAGTAATACAAGACACCCATCTAAACATTCCATGTGTTTTTATAGCCATAGGTTATCTCATGAATCACATAATGATCTCATTTACCTTAATGAACATAGTGAGTTCCTAAAGCCACTTTCTGTGCATTTTTTAATTTTGAAACTAGGAGACAAATTGAGCCTTTTTGTTTCTCACACATGTTGTAGAAACTATTCGTAGGGTAAGACCATGTTCATTATGATCATTTCCATGACTTCTCCCAATCTATTCACATCACATTAGGTACCAAACACTGGCCTAAATGAGCCAATGCCATCTACAATTTTCACTATATGACTTGATACACCTTCTGCAACATCAATTCTATCTTGTAGACCATATGCAACCAAAAAAATTCAATCTGTAATCTACCTCTAGTGATAAAATATTTCTTTCCTTTCTTTTCTTAGAGATGATTTTCAACCTAGAATGACTTGTCTTGACCCATGTACAATTCATTGACCCTGCTATTCATGACTAGAACATGTGGACATGTTATAGACTGATTGACACCTCTCACTTACTTCATCAACATGGTTTGACCTTCATACCACCTTTGAGAGACAAAATTCACACATATGCACCTTTTGACACCCCTAGATCACCTAGCCAACATGCCTTGATCAGATAGCCATGTACCTAGATCACCTAGACCCCTGTGACATCAATGAACTTGACATCAATGACAACACAAGTGACACACTCTTCCAACACATGGGAAGAGACTTGATTTGATACATGATAAAAGGGGTGAGGATATGGTCAATGGTTAAAATATGAATCTTGTTATGATCATCTCAGATGATAAGGTAGAGATTATTCTTCAATGTCAAACTACAAATAAACAAGCTCTAGGACTAGGTTCAAGACTCTTTAGCAACTCTTTTGTTGGATTTTTTGCAGTCTATTCTATTTTGTCCCTATTTTGTTATGGTTTTTCTCTGAACTTGTTTTCAGAGGTTTTGTTTCCTTTTTTTATTGATTCAATACCTTTTTGACACTTTTTGCTAGTGGTTTTAGACCTTTTGTAATCTTCATTGAATATATTGTGTAATGGCCCTTGGAGCTTATCCAATTATTAACAATAAAAAAATATCTTCAATATATCATTCACATACATCCATTGACATATGAATATTCCATATTATGATTGATAGAATTAAATGCCAAGATAGTAATTAATCAAACTAATATTTTTCATTTCAAATTATTTCATAATAGCTATAGATTGAACAAATAAATTGAAAGATTATCTTCCAAGATTATATCATCCAAAAATAAAAGAACAATTATATGTTAACCCTTAAAATTTTCTTGTATAATTTTTTTTGGTTCATTATTATTTTTTTTAAGGCCATTGTACAAAATATATGAGTCAATTTTTCTATATCAACCTCTTGTTGTTTGTTTAAGTCCATGACAAACTTTCTTCAACTTATACTCCTTATCATCATGACCATGATTTCATATCTTGCGGGTTATTGTACATATACTTCCTCTTTACATACTTACCAATTATTCTATCTAACATACTTACCAATTATTCTAATCATTTATTGCTAAGAGATTTTCAAACAGACTCAAATGGAGCCACAGGTACAAAGGTTTCATTATGTTCAAATTTAGGTTCATGTGAGAAAACTTTTCCAGCCAGTATGTCATTTTGATTTTCAACATTCCCTTCTAAATTGAAATTTTTTATTTAGACCCGTTTCACAACTATTCCATCTTGCCATAATTGAAGATAAAAAAAATCCCTTGTTTTATTTTTTTAGTAGATTCCATTTCTTTGTCAATGGATTTTAGTGATTCTTCTTTTTTCATTGATTCTAAAAAATAAATGAAACTTTATTTTGTAAAATATCAAAAATTATAATAAAAATCATTATTTCCTTCATTACATCATAGGAATCCTTTATTGTCATTTTATTCCTTTAATTATATATGAAATTGGGCTCAAAGATGCTCATATTGAATCTAACTTTTAGTTACTAAGAAAATTTAAATACGAACATTTTCTTGCATGTTTTGATGTTTCACCAAGATCAAAAATCATATAAAAAGATGTAAAATCACCTTAGATATCCAAGGAGTGACATATTTAAGACTAAATAACTCTTTGATTTGTCAATGGAGTGATTGGTTGTTGACCATTGATTTAAGTAGATGGATTTATTAATGGAGAACATTGGAACGATTTTTTCCACTTTATTGAATGTATTAGGACACATAATTGTTTTTATGTCAACTAATCCATATTAGTTTTATTATTATGTAAATTTTTCATCTCTTTATATATTATCCTTCCTAATGATAGGATACAAAGTTTGTAGGCTTGTGACTACTATCTTTAGCCAATGAAGATATGTCTCCCTCATCTATGATCAATTTTATTGTAATTTCTCCTACCTTAAGTGCACATTCCACATATATTTTTTTCTATATAAACATCTTGCCCCTCATTTATCTTGAGGAACCCATGGAACCCCTTTTTCTTTCCTTGAAACATTCAAATACTTGCATAGTATAAATTTCAAACCTCTTTGTATCTCCTCTTCCTTGTTTAAACACAATTCACATTATTATTTACCCCTATTTTTCTATTTTTTTCATACTCTAAGCACGTGAAACTTCACTTTTTCCATTTTGGAGTGGAAACATTAGTTTCCCTTCTATGCGAACCCTTAAAGAGATTTCCATAATAGAATTATTCAAAATACCTTCACCTATGCCATATTTCTTAGAATTATTTCCATTCACATAATTTTTGAATGTGTGCCACTTCTTTTCTTCTAAAAATTGCTTTCTATATCCTTTCCACAATGATAAGTATACCATGTTCAATCTTATTTTACAATATCCTTAGTCTCATACACACTTCCCTTTAACTCAAAAACTATACGATAGCCTTGCATAGTGTCCTACATACCCTGTATTCTTGGACCCTACTTTTTTGAGTCACTATAATATTTTTTATAATTAAAAATATTTCTTCATTTATAATTTTACTATAGTATTTTTATTACCCAATATAGCTATGTGCCATTGGAACTTCAACCAAATAAGTTTGGATGCTCACCCAAAGCACGTGCAATGACTAGGTCCCTCCTTTGTTATTTTTAGCAAGATGTTAGCATGCATGTTCATCATATTCATAACAAAAATGACCATTGATGCAGAGAGATACATCATAACATGAAAAATTAGAAACACATATAATAAGGAAATTATCTCAACATAAAGAATAATAAAAAAAAATTTGATTTGTATTATGCCATACTCAGATCTAGATACTCTAGCAACCCACACACAATTTTCCATTAAAACCACAATTCATAAAAAGATATAGAAGCTGAGTAAATTACAATCCATTACATCAATGCACTAGACCATGCATGCATATAAAATATGATCACTAGTATACCATCAGACCTTACATACCAGTACTCGTATTCTAGGACTATCTAACTCATCGACTCTTTTTTACAAAGAAGTATGATTTATATTGATAAGGTGGGGAATTTACCTTCATAGAATACATACACCTTCTTAATAATAGGCATGCTCTAGTAATAGCCTCCATGTTTTTCTAATAATATCTCAATCTATAAGTAGTTTCAAACTTTATCTTATTTATTTCATATTATTAGCCTTCTCCATGCGTTAATTCTTATATTTAGGAACCCATCATGTGTAGCCTTTATATTTATCTATATTTTATTTCTTATCCCTTGCTCGACTGGCAAGTCACTTTGCTTTTTTCTATTTATGAAATTTTCTTGAGCTCAAATCCATCTTCTGCTCTTGTATTTTTGGTCAACACTCCAAAATTGGATGAGTCATGAATACTCTACATGCAGGCATGCAACCTTGTGCACTGATCTATTTCAATTTTGTGTGTGCCCCTTGTGTACTATATTGTTCTCATGTGCACACCCTTACGCATGAGCCTCTGCACTCTATTGGTACTTAGACAGTTTTCCCCTACCAACATTACCCCACACTAGGGATATTGTCCATCCTTGGAAATATTTCATCAAACTCACTTCTCCAATGAAAGAATAAATAATAAGCAATGGCATGTGCATATGCACAGAGAATCAAAGAATACCATAGGTGTAAACTTAATTAGTATTGTGGTGGGTGGATTAGTTCTGGGAACTCTACATTCAGGATATTCTCTAGCTCTTTTCATCCTTCTAGATCCTTGGAAATTGAATCTGGTAGCATTATGGCAATGTTTGACTCACTCTTAGTGGTCATTTCTTCACCCTTTTCCTGTAATTCCCTACTGACTCAGGAATGGCATGATGCCATTCCCTCGAAGGAATTCATCTTGAGTGCAACTACTGAGAGAGGATCCTTAAGCCTTTTCTCAAAGCTATTTCTCACAGTCTTTAGTAAGTCTCTCTTCCACGCCACTTCTTTCAAGATTTCCTCATGCCCAACCTTGTTATGTTTCTTGATTTTTTATGCTTTTTCTATATGTTTAACGATATTAAAAGGCATACCTTGATTTCTTCATGGCCCCTTTAATCATGGTGCTCAAAACCTCATATTCCATTATATTCCACATGACTTTTTTTTTTCTCTCTTTGTGCAATCAACTCTTCCTCTGACTTCCCTCTCACATGCTTCTTCTCATGTAATATTATGTGTACTAAATCTTCTAGGTAGTGCAACTCAAATTGATACTCATCTTAGGCCTTGTCTCCTAAGTCAAGGCACACAATTGTGATGGAATATATTACCTATAAATCCTTATTATAGGCATACATTGTATGATTCTTTTCTTCTTTAAATTATTTAGTGAGCCACTAAAATTCCTCTTCCTTATCCATCTTATCCTAAAAAAAACCTTGTTTTGGCCCCCTTGTCTAGATTAGGACACACAACTTCAACCACCATTTTTCAAAGCATTACTAACTTTCTCATCTATCGTCTCTGTGGGTTTGATTTTAGTGAGGATTTTTCTTGCTTCCTTCTTCATTTTACACATTTCATAAATGCTCCATTGTTCATCTCGAAGTCAGGTTCCTCCATGTGAGTCAACATACTCCATTACTAAATATTCTTAGTGCACATTTTTGCACCCTAAAGGTCAATCATCTCCCAGCCATATAGTTACTTCATTGACATTGTGCTTTGAAACCTTGCCCACAACACCTTAGATTAGTCGTCAATATAGTGCATATGTGGCAGTCACAAGATATCCTCATTTTCCTTCCTTCCATCATCGTGCCTTCCCTTAGGAACATTTATCTCAACATTTATCTATGTGCTTCCTTCTAACACCACCTACAGCTCATAGTAATTCTCTAGTAGTATGCTCCTAATTTTTCCCTTGTTTCTCTTCTTCATCTATTTTAGGGATTTCCTCATGCGCATTGCGCATTTCTTTCTCATGCTAGAGAGTCTCATCCTGTTTATTTTCTTCATCCTCATATAAATTGAGGACGAACGAGGGAGATTCATTTTGTGCAACCTATTCCATATAATTTCATTCCTCAATGTTTGTTACATGGAAAAACCTTCACCTCGTTTACTTTGTCTTCCCTAGGTTTGGCTTGGTTGGGATGACCTTAGGTGACTTCTTTGTTTCCTTTGAATTCCATGTTCTCTGGCATTATTTTTCATTCTACCTGTGCAATTTTATTCTATGGAACTGATCTATTATGGAATATTTCTCTTCGTTAGCCTCCTCCTTCTCCTCCTCCTCCTCCTTTTTAACTTATTCTTCTTGAGGAGGGGTTTCTTCACGTTGTCTTTTTATGCCCACAATTTATTTTCCCTTACAAGGTTTCGGGAGGTTAAGATATGTTTCATCAATATACTTCATGTTTTTCATTTTGGGCCTCAGATATACATAGACTATTGATGTATACATCCCCACCATAAGAGTTACAAGTGTGATGTTCATATTATCATATTCCATTACCTCTACATAGGATGATTTTGAGGGGTATATAGAAGTGGTGCACAAAGTGTGGAAGTCAAGATATAACTTGTCTCCATCAAAATTCAGCTTCCATGTATCGTCAATCATGTTCACTGATGCTTGGATGTATTTGATAGTTAAGGTGAAGGGAAATTTGTACCATGGGCCCTTTTCTCCATTTCTAATGTAAAATATACCTAGATTTAATTGTTGACGCACTAAAAATTCTTCCTTTCTTTCTAGTTATATTTTACATTAGAAAAGGTATATTTCTTTCGTGACTTCATTGCTGAGGGCATAGAAGAGGAGGTGTACATCCAAGTGGAGTAAAGGTGAGAAAATTACTTGCGGAACCATCCTACTTCTGATTATGTTTTGGGAGGTAGGATTCCTATATGGACCTAAGGATAAGGTTTGGTTTACCCAATAGAATATACCTAAAATAGATCTATAAAAAATACATATAAGCTTCAGGTGGACAAGTGGAAACAGATGAATGCACGAAAGAAATATACCACTCTTTCTTGATTACTTCGTGCATTCATCTGTTTCACTTGTCCACCTGAAGCTTATATGTATTTTTTATAGATCTATTTTAGGTATATTCTATTGGGTAAACCACACCTTATCCTTAGGTCCATCTAGGACTCCTACCTCCCAAAACATAATCAGAAGTAGGATGGTGCCGCAAGTTATTTTCTCACCTTTACTCACTTGGATGCACACCTCCTCTTCTATGCCCTCAGCAATGAAGTCATCAATACTATACATGGTATTTTGTGCCATCGTGTACACTATGTGAAGCTACTTATTATTAACTTAGGACCATATTTTAGATGCACCTATCTTACAGTGTAATAGGCACACTGTAACTCTGGTACACCCCCCCCCCCCTAGTTCGTTGATGGATGTGACATTCATCACATGATTTTGACGTTGATAGTTGTGTTCGAAGTACAAGAGAATGAGAGAGGGGAGATGAATCAATCTATTAAAACTTTATTCCATTTACATTCACCATTCACTATCATTGATTCAACCATCCAATCAAACATTAACCATAGGTATGCTTGATTAGACATGGAATCAACCATACACAAGAGAAAGAGCAAGACATAACACAACAAAACTAAATATAAGTGGGAAACCCTCAAGGGCAAGAAAACCCACAAAAAATATTCTTATATTACATAAAGCAAATATATTTAGTGAATTGCCAACTTCACAAGGGGCACTAACCCATAGTTTAGTAGATTAGGAACCCTATAAAAAGCACCAACAACTAATTTAGTGAAGCACCTTCTCCATAAGGAGGCTTCAACCCCCCAAGATGATTAAGCACCAACTCAACCATCATAATAAGAAGATATTTGATTTTTATTTCTTCCATAATTGATGGAAATTACAAATTCATCTCACACACTTTATTCAAACCCTCATTCCTTAAACTTTCTATATATTCTTCTTTCACAAATTATCTTGGCTTCAATCACTTGTGGACATGCTCTCTATCCTTAGATTTTTTCTAACATCCTGAGCTCTGGATTTGTGCATTAAATGTTGAAAATTGTTGCATTGATTGGTGTTCGAATTGATGTCACATGGCACTGATGGAAAAGGAGGATTGTAATGGCATGTAGGTACATTTCTATTAGTGGTGTTAAATTATTCAAGTTGGTTTCAGAGTGGATTCAGGGTGCTACAAGCTCAAAAAATGAGGTGGTTGATAACTAAAGGTAGACTGCAGGATGTAATGTTTGGCTCAGAGGTTAGATACGTAAGATATGACGAGGTAATCATGGTTAATATCTCTTATATTGAGTTCTATGTCATTTGGTGGAAGTATCAGTTTAAAATAACTTATTTAAGCTTGTTTCTAGAGCCCGACAAGGTGTGGAAGTTTGGAACAGGTCATGAAAATAAAATATGAGCATGGTAGGAGCCTAATAATGTTTCATAGGGAATTTGTAAGCAATAATAAGGATTTTCTTGCTCCTGGAGGAAGATTTCAAAAATACACAAAAGTTGGCCCTAAGGAGTGACTGTGTAGATTGATTCAAATGAGATAGGTATGAACTATACAAGAATATTTATGAAAAATAAACTCATGGATCATGTAGAGGGGTAATTTTTGGTGCTCTATGTCAAATTTCTTCAAGTTCTGAAGAGGTATGTGAATTTTTTGTAATTTTTTTCTAAACTCGGTTCTTTAAGAAGTGAAAAATGAGCTTCCTATCTTATTAGCACCCAAGAAAAAATATATAATCTTCTTCGGATAAATCATAGAAGGAATTTTTGTAGATAAATCCAACCCTTAGGTATTGCAATTTTTTTGAGGGAAATTGGTTAAGTTTCAGAGAATTTATGAGCATTCTACTAGAAATTTTTCTCTCTCTTCTGGTCTGTTTCTAGAGGTGTTTGAGTTTAGATGAGTTATTCTGGTTTCCTACCAAGTTTGGGAAGTAAATAAAACACTACAAAATACATAAGGATTTTTTCATGTCATAATTATGAAATGTATGAACTTCATATCACATTTCTTTAAGACAATTCATCTCAGTCCTTGCGAGGGCAATCTCATATAATCATGTAACTGAAAGGCATAATTAGATCACTGTGCTAATAATTATTGATAAAAATGAAACGTGGCTTTATCTCTCTTCTAGAAGCCATTGGTGAGTTTATGGAGTTATTTTTTATTGTTGTAGTAATTTTTAAACCACAAACCTTGTGTATCCACACTTCCTTGGGTTGTTTTTCTAAGAAAATATTGCAGAAAAAGAATGGAGAGTAAATATCTCTCAACACCTTGTCTTATTATGGAGAAGCACATACAATTTATAGAAGAAATAGTAAACAACATTCCCCTAAACTGGAGGAGGAAGATATAAACAAAGATGAGAGAATAATGGAATACAACAATTAAGAGAGAAGAAAAGGATAATATAAAACAAACACACCTAAAAATATAAAACTATGCTACGTATGCCAATATTCCCCCCCCCTTATTACATTATTCTTGCAAATGTGACCTTTGAAGAGATCAAATTTAAGTTTTCCAAGAGCCTTGGTGAGAATATCAGCTATTTTTGATTCTGTACTAGAGTTGAATATGATGGTTCAAGATGTGCTCTTGAACGAAATCATAGTCAATTTCAATATTTTTTGTTCACATCATGAAATAATGGATTTTGTAAGAGATTTAACACACTTTGATTATCACAATAGAGATTAGGTGATTGTTTTTAAGGAATTCCCATGTCATCCAAAATGCAACATAACCATATCACTTCGTGCACAAATCCTCGTGCGGTGTGATATTTTTCCTCTGTGGATGAAATAGAAACAACATTATGTTTCTTGATTATCCATGAGATGGGAATAGATACAAGATGAAAAAATTTATCCTCTAGTTGACTTCCTATCATGAATAGATCCAGCGTGGTCCGATTCGACATATCCCTGTAAGAAGAATTGATCATTCTTCTTATATTCCAGACCATAATCAAATGTTCCTCAGACATATCTCAATACATGCTTTGCTATTGTCCAGTGGCATTGCTTTGGCTCTTGCATGAACGTGGAAAGATAGATGATGGAAAAGCATAGATTTGGTCTTGTATATGCAAAGTAGATGAGCCGTCCAATAAATTTTCCATAGAGTGTAGCATCTACTTGAGGTGAGTCCTAGAATCTTGAAATTTGCAAGCCCTTTTCCATGGGAGTGGATATAGGTTTATAATTGGACATATTGTACTTTTCTAGGAGCATCTTGGTGTACTTAATCTGGGAGAAAAATAATGATGCTTATTTTTCCATATCTCCAAGCCAAGACAGTAATGTACTAGCCCTAAATCTATCAA
>JAHRHJ020001965.1:0-15828 GCA_019776745.2 Taxus chinensis | reverse complement strand
ATATTTGATTAGGAAATTTCCATTATATATTCAAGAAAGAAAAAAGTGTTCCTAATTGTGAAAGGAAAATAATTCAAGATCTGGTATTTGGTAAAAGCATTCAACAGAGCTCGCTATGCAAGAAGAATATTAGGGATAATATGAAGTTGTAAAAACATATGGCTAGATGGATGAAACTTAATTTTGATGGTGCTACCAAAAGTGGTTTGGGTTTAGCTAGTGTGGGTGGAATTATTAGAAGGGACAAAGAATATTTCTTTATAGCATATGTTATTCATATAGGCAATAAAACCAATAATGATATAGAGGCCTATGTAGTTTAGTATGGTTTACAGTGGGCTAATCATTATCAAATTAGGAAACTTTATGCAGAAGGGGAATCCATGTACATCATTAATGCGATAAAGGGTAAATTGAAATATCATGTTAATTTGAATGCTATTATGGATTATATTAGGACTTTATCATTGAATTTTTAAGACATTTTAATTGAACATGTGTATCAGGAAGTGAATGCTTATGTGGACATGTTGGCCAGTTATGGAGTATGGGCTCATCATAGTCATATATGGAGAGATGCGGTGGATCTTCCACCATTAACTAGGGTTTTCCTTCATTCGGACTGAAATTTATGTCGGGCGTGGAATTTCGATTTGTGTAATCCTTGCTCTCATTAGCATTTGTGCAGGCCCAAAGTTCTATTATTTTACTCCCAGTTTGGTTTTATGAGGGAATTTTTCTATTTGTCCTGGTTTTTTAAATGTGTTGTATGCTTCCATCATTGGTAGTAATAGAGTGAGGGTTGAGCCTTTATCTTGTTCAGGTATAGAAAGGGTTACATCTATATGGGATATTCTTAAAAATCAGGGAGTTACTCATTTCTTTTAGAATATTTAGGGTTATGATGAGAATTTTTTGAAGGAGTTTTCATAGGTCTGGGAAAAAGGGGTTGTGGCTGTTCATTTTGTGAGTCTGCTAGTTTCTAAGGAATTTATTGGTAAGGTTACTGATATGGATTGTAACGAATGTAAGGTTTTTAAGGACATAAATCAGTTTAGGAGGAAGTTTTTAATTTCCTTGATATTGATGAGAAGATTGTTTATATGCATGATGGTATAGTCTAAAACTCTCTTACATGGCATTGTCCTAAGGTTTATTTTATTATTATTAATTATTTAACTCTTGATGGGAAGTTTAGGAAGCTTCATACCCAACATTTCATGTTGCTAAATCACTTCTGTAGAAATATAAAGGTGAGCATTCATGTCCATTTGTTTAATTCTCTACAAGCTTTACTGAAATATTTTCAAGCAAAGACTGTGGATGTTTCCTTGCACTAAGGGTTAATTATTCTGCTACTCAAATTTGGTACCCTAATTACTACCAAAAATGTTGGAATTAGGTATGGTGAAGATTAGGAAGAACATTTGAGTCTGGTTGATAGATGCACGATTAATGTTTTGAAAGAGAAGGCTGAGAAGGAGTTGGATGTGGCGTATTCTATTCAATTTATTACAGGGAAGAATCTAGATGCGAGTACTTTGAAGGGTTGGAGTGAGGGAAATGTTTGTATAAATTTACTTGCCAGTAAAATTGAAATCCTTGAAGATATGGTTACTCCCTTGAAATTTTAGAATAAGAGTTTAATCAGAGGAGCTCAACATTATGGTGTAGAGATCTAGATGCTTAGAAATAGGGTGGATATCCTTCAGGAGATGGTAGTAGCTGAGATAAGGAATAAAATTATGTTGGAGGTTAGGATCTCTGAGGATGATGATGATTATGCCAACAAAGATGAGGTAGCTAGACTGAGTTCGAGGAATTGGGCCAAAAGTACCTGAGGGGTCATTTATGGCCTTGTTATTGACCTTTTGTTTGGGTATTTTTGTTTTTTGGGTTGGGTAGTCTTGCTTTCTCATATTGCTTCTCATGTAGAGTCAAACCCTTTTTTACTTGAGCAAGGTTTCTTTTTTGGCTGGGTTTTTTTATAGATATTTTTGATGGATTTGATCTCACATTGTAATATCTTCTTGTATATGGCCCTTAGATCCTTTCCAAAATTTATCTATCAAAAAAAAAAAACCTATGAAGGAAGGTAGCCTTCATGTCATAGAAAGTGCCAAAAGTGAGATGGGTATACCATTTAAGTGCATCGTTAACTAGAATAAACCGAAAGGCCTTAAGAAAGAGTCTATCATTGGAATAACATGCCGTAATAGTTTGATAATGTGTAATATGAGCATGGGTCACCGGTACCATTGAAGCATGTAAATGTGGGCAAGATGAAATCCTTAGGGAAGGCTGAATTATGGATTTTTTGGGGAATTGGATTACCATGCAAGGAAGTATTCGATAGATGGATAATAACCCGAATTTCTAGGTGGGAATGAAACCTGAGCTGAATTGACCTACAACATGCACGAGAGATAGAATGTTATGTGATGAAATAAAATAAGATTGCAACAAGATATTAAGAGGTTAAAGTTTTCAATTGTGTGTGATCATGGGTATATCAAGAAGAGAGATAGTAAGCTCTGATGCTAAATATGCGTGAGGAGTGTGTGTCGAAGGAGCTACATAAGATGATGAAGGGGAAGTTTCATTAATAGTATTGGAAGGAACATGTAGCATGGATGAAGTGGGTGAAATGTTTAATGAGGAACTGGTTATAGGTGAAGTGGAAAAAGGAAGCGTAGATAAAGTAGGAGGATAATGAGAAGAAAAAATAGAAGGTTGAGGCTCATGCACTATGGAAGAAGTAATCTCAAAAGAAGAGGAAGATGGAAGAGGTGAAGCATCCTTAGTAGTGTAGAAAGAAGGAGACTCTTTAGGAAATGGGATAGAGTGTATGGTAAATGTCACTAGAAAAACACTATTAATAGGATCATCAAGGTAATAAAAATGTGTTTGAATGAACTAGAAAGAGGTTAGAGAAACACAATGACAAGTGGTAGAATACATATAAGTAGCTATAGAAGTGGTCAGAGGAGAGGTATGAGGAATACCCTATTTTGAATCAATGCCAATAAATATGATATAAAGACTAAAAGCGATTCAAGTGCATGTCAAAAGGAGGATAGAAGGATCCATACAACAACCAAATGGCATGGTGTACAATGAGTGAAAAAAAAATGGGTCATCAACAAGGAATATGTCTATAGGAGAATTAGCAAGAATTTTAGGTACTAATTCTTGTCCCCTAAGGAGTGCTTGTTTAGTAGCTTCAGGTGGTGTATCCATGGGTGCCTATATAAATCCATAATCTTAGCTATGACAAGCTCATCATAAATTAGATTAATTCCAAAATGAGGCATGATGATGAAAAAATTAACTATACTAAAGAAAAAAGCGGACCCTAGGGAAAAAAATGTTCTAAATTACGGGTTCACCAAAATGATTAACTAAAAATAGGGGATCTAGTTGACCTAAAAGGGGACACTAGGGTTTATGAGTTAATCTAATCCGGAAGACTAACTAATGTTTGATAACTGAAATATACTAGAAACAGTAAAGATATCTTGCTAAATAATATAACTTGAATTAATTAAAGTGAAATAAATAAACCCTAAATGTGTAAGGGAGGGAAAATGTACTAACCTGATAAATAAATTACCTCACTATGCACTGGACTATGGGATCAAACTGGATGATGAACAAGCATCAAGAAGTGTGGATAACACTCACAAACCTGCAAGAAGGTTGTAGCAGAGGTAGATCTGAGTCTAGAATAGGGCACCTGGGAGTGTATTGGGCACCCTGGGGTGCACCTAGTCTATGGAATATGGGCACTTTCGGGAATCTGTGAATAATATGCTCAAAACTGTGTTTGGAGTTTGGTCGCTAGGAGTTGATTGAAAACCTTCCTGCTTTCACACTGGATGTCATACTAGCTTTGTTGATGACATTGTAAGCCTGTAGTGAAGAATGACCTGAAAACTCCACACAAAGGGAGGTATCAAACCTATAAAAAAAAATTAAAGATGCAAATGAATGGGTTCAGCCAAACTTATCCTTAACTGTCCAAATTTGTGGTATTATCAACTGAGTGTTGCACTACATTTCACGGACCCTTATGTAGTTCTGTGTGATTATGTGTGTATGTAATTCCCTGCCTTGGGTGCCTTAGTCACCAATGAAGTAGTGAGATAATATGGGGCAATAGTTAGATGTAAATGTAAAATAATGGACAAAATGGAAAGATGGAATAGAATAAATAATTCCCTTTCCCTTTATGTGTGATGTGTGTGATGTAGATGTAGAAGAAGCCCAAATGCAGTCCCTTGCACTATGTAGATAGTCAAGCCTTGATGTAATGTGATGTCCACCCATAATGGAAGTGATAGTATGTTATGTTTATATAGGGATCTCTTGGTCATCGCAGATTTGTAAAGACACTAGGGATGACCCGACACCACTGTCAGAATAACGTACCTAGGGGAAAGACTCATTTCATTGAGGGAAAAATCATAAAGACTGAAAAAATGAACAAATAAATTAGAGACCAAGACCTCACAAGTGGGACAAGGATGCTTAGGAAATGAGGACCAGGGTACCATACAATAAGGGCACCCTAATCCCCGGAGGAGCCTTAGTACATGCAGACTAAAGACAACAACTTTTTGGACTAAGACATGATGAGACAATTGTGAGATGATGACCAAAACTGTGCATGTAGTAAATATGTGGGAAGAAACACAACTAAAATGACACTTCACTGACCATAAAAATGTATCCCTAATATAGGTTGATGGTTCATTGGTGCAATACTTTTTCACTTGAGAGATCCATATATAAATAGGTAACATACTATGACTGGGATAAATTTAGTAGTAAATGTTTGTATAAAGAGAATTTTTGACTATCTTATGCTCTTAATGTATTTAGGATTATATGGAGAATTAGAATAAGTTCACCAAGTGATCCCTCACCTTTTATGAATGTCATAGCCTATATTCGGTCTATAGAAATGGGTTGTGCCATTCTGTGATCATGGTGAAGATTAGGAAAATAGTGAGCAAGTATCTATGTAAAATCTCCAGAATAATTAACCATGTTATGGTCAAAAAAAGTCATATGGAAATTTGGGTGATTTCCTTGTAATGGACTAATTTGATTTTGTTGTTTTTGTGTAGAAAATTAAGTGGATTTCACTTTAAAACTTTTAAAGGGAAAAGATATTCATTAGGTCCAAGGTTCGTCCATTCTACTTCTTAGTGCATGACTTATGAAGAGATACTCCTTATAAGATTTTCCTTGGATCAGTGTTTCTTGTAGATGTTATTTTCATGGTTGCACAATGCATTAATTTGGTATGCACAACTATGTCTTTATAATGGATAGAGGAAACAGGTTCATTAAGTCACATGTTTGTGTTCACTTTTGTATTCCATTATCTTGTCCTAGCCAAATAATCGTTTTATCTTGTGTAAGTGTATTCATGGTTGACATCACTATGATTCAGGCCGTATTTAGTGTGTTCATGATTTAGGGGTTGTACTTGTAATCCATTTGTGGCAATAGTTTGAAGTCCATATAAGTTAAATGTTGGATCAAATGGATCTTATTGCTATCCCCTGTCTCATACTCGACATTTTTTAGTACAAGGGCTATATCATCTATTTTATGGAGATATTCAAAAGCTCTTACATAGAGGATTATTTCAAGTGATTTTTTCACTGAAATCTGTTTTTAATTTATGACTCCCATTTCTTAGTTCTCTGAATAACTTTCATTTATTTTTGATTTTATCTTAAACTTATTACTCCTCACTGAGGCATCTATTTTTTAAACTCTAAGAGTGTAAGATAAATGTTTGGAGGGGTATCTTTGACAATTTCCTAGACTTCATTGTAGAAATATCAAGAGGTTCCATGGTTATATAGTTATACACTTAGGAACTTGTTTGTAAAGATCAACAAATGTCTATATTTAGTTATATGGAATTGATACTAAAGATTACAATACCTATTTGGGATAGTAAGGTTGTCACATATGGAAAAAATAAATAAACATTGTGGCATGTTGATATTGATTGGAGGTTAACTCTCTAAGCATTCAGAGAATTTGATGATTTTAATGGATTTAACATACCGCATGAACCTAGGTTGACTAATTGTGACCATACGATTTGAATTGATTCTGATTTGGACTAGTATGGTGTGATCCATGGATGTTATTGTACCTCTCCTTAGATATTTGATCATATTTTTCAATTCATGATATGCACAAATGATGCATGAGACTATTATGTTTTTATAATATGATAGTGCAATAAGTTTGACTATACCTTAGGAAAATAGGACAACCAATAATATTAGTGTTTATATCAATTTCTATATGCTAAGCGATTAAGGAAGCCCTGACAAGATATCAGTGGTATTTCCCGTAAGGACTATTCTCTATGCTATCAGTTCCATTGGTTCAGTGTGTTTCATTCTCCCTTTAGGTTATTTAGGAAGAAAAATATCTTCAGAAACACCTTTAGGATAGTATTTAATGAAGATTGGATACACTCCAAGGGATCCTTTGGAAGGGCTATCATCACACCTTTCTATGACAAAGATTGTGTTACATGAGTCATTTCACCAATATTCATCCAATTCAAGAAGTGTAATGTTATAATTGTTTGAATATGCATTACATGATGATAGATCAAAGGATTTACTAAATTTTTGGAAATATTAGTGATTGCTAGATTAATCTTTTGGAAAGCCACTAGGGTTCTAAATTTGGACATGAAATAACGTTATGGGATCTTGCAAAGGTTATATTAAGAGTTATAATGTATAGTTGGGGGAAAAACATATTTCGGATTAATCAAATATCGAGTTCTATGAAATAATAAATATCATATGTTTATGATTTTCAATAAGTTGATTATTGACCTAAATGCTAGATTTTATTGGTATTTGATCCCATAAATGAATGGTATTTTACCCAGGTAGGTAACTAAGGATTCTTTCCAAGCTTATAGTATGGTGATCACATGGAAAACAGGAGTTTTTTAGGGTTTTTCCAAAAAATTCACAATTATCTCATTCAAAGTGTCTAAAAAGTTCTACTTGCATATTGAGAACATAGCTCAATATAATGGTGTTCTGTGAACATGATCTAACTGTTGATACTTAATAGAACCTCTAAAGTTTTTTCCTTCCATATAAATTGCCGCCCAATATCAAGTTCATATGATTTGTGAAGAAAAGTATATTTTTTTATGGTACCAAGTGGCAACATCAGGCAATGAGGTACACATGTAATCTTATGTTCCCTCATTTTCCCATCTCCAACATCAATTTCAACTACTGATTTTTCTCACAAAAATCTTCAAAAATTTCCACTCAAATCATTCCACTTATGATGGAAATTTTATGACCTTTCCGATGACTCCATTTCCTCTTTGACTTCGTTTGAAGCTCCCCCTCATACTCACCGCATCGTTGACCAAGTGTCATGGGACACCTATTCCCATGCCAAAGGGGACATTTTTGGTGATTTCTCCCATTCTAAGGGAGATAATGGGGACCCCTTTTTTAAAGAGCTTGGATCATTGGTTTCACCATCTAGTTTGTCTTGATGGGACCAAAAGTTAGCCTTCAAGTGTATGGATCTCGTAGTCAACCCTAAATTCCTTGCGGCCAATGAACATGAGTGGTACCATGTCGCTGAAGCATAAAATATTAGAATACATAGGCGGCGGGAAATTGTGGTAAATATGCCATTTGACCCAAAGAAAACAAATTGGGACTTATCAATCTCATGGAAACACTAGGGACATTCACTCCTACCTCTTCAAGATAATTGAGTGATAACCCAGATCCTAAAATGATGGAAGCCATGGGGTTTTGGTAAAATTCATTATCACCAAATAGCAAAGAAAAGACGAAACAAAAAACCTTTAGATGCCTGGAAACTGGCGTGTTTTTTTCTTAGGAAGTGGATTCCCAATTGCGAGGGCGAAGGATAGTGCTTTCATACATTAATGCTAATGCATTTCTCAAAAAATTTCCAAAACTTATAAAATGATTCATTGTGATATGATTTTTAAAGGCTCTGAATGAGAAACAACATTATCTCTATTATGCTGTAACTTCAAGGTGCCACATGAGGAGAAATTAGAGAAATACTGCAGCAAATTTTTAATTTGAATCAATTTTTTTGCAACATTTTTTAAATAAATGAATGACCTAAGAATGTATCAAAATATCATTGTCATGCCTCAAACTTATGTTTTTGTAGGAAGAAACTGTAGTTATATCATTAGACATATTTTCTAATGAGGAAAATTCAAAATGCCCTTATCACTTAAACCCTAAGACCAATGTCAGGTGATATAACAGGGTGCAATACAAATTGGAAGACGGGCCCACCAAGGATATCTTTGAAAAATGATTTTTAGAAAACCTGAGCTCATAAAATTTTCCACTTTCTAAAAATAATTAGTTTGTAAGAACACAAGTACTTTATAGGGCAAAGCTAACTGGGTTAGAAATCCTCTTTACCCACATGTTTGGTGATCAATTACTGTACATTTTGGTATGATCCAACAGGACAAGTTGTTGATTGCAGATTGAAAAGGATGGACACTATTTTCAATTTAACCCAGGTAAGCCATACTAAATCCTTGATCATCTTTTAGGCACCAATACAATTGATGGAAGAGAGATGGACGATTCAGATCCAACCTAGGGTCAAACTCAGTCATGCCATTTCCTACTAGTATGTCTCTAGTGGAGGGTTTACCCAAGTGATCCTTGACCCAGGTTGCATGGACCTTGAAAATTAGTCTATCGTACCGAACTTGATTGCCAAATAGCTTGATGGGATTGGATTTTCTTATAGAAAAAATGACATTCTAACCCAATGTTCTAATCATCCATCGTTGAGTCGGCTTAACCTGGATTAGATGACAGTACAATGAGTTTATCCACTCCAACCTGTCTTAGATGCTAAAGAACTATATCAATTCCAATTCTAATATTAAACGGGTATTCCCAAGTGTTGGTCCCTAAGGCTGATGTATTCCATACTTCCATTAACTTTAATACCTACCTCTGTAGAAATTTTTACAAGAGATCATAATCTCTAATTAAAACAAATAGACTTTTCAGCATGAAATTCAAGGCGAAATTTGTGGAAGTTCCAATTCTTAAAAAATATCGCGATCTCAAATTTGTACTTTTAAACAATGCATTCTGAGTTTACAGAAAGATTCACCCCTAAATTTCCATTTGCTATATTTAGCCAAAATAAGCTAGATAAATGAATTCTTGGGATCATGTTTGGACAATTTTCATGGGCTTAATCGACCCTCAAACAAGATGCATAAAAGTATCTCTTTTGTCATTTCTCAAGTGAGACTTCCAGGATTAAAAAACATTAACCATGTTGAAAATTAATAGGCCATATGAAACTTTTTTAATAATGGCAAATAGTTTTTTGAAAGGGACTATACCCTTGAATACAAAATAAGGCCTTTAAGCCGGAATAAGAGTGAGAAACATAGCAGGACTAACCAAGTCCAGGTAATACAATGAAATTCCACGTAGCCCAGAAACAGCTACACAAGCGAGACTTAACAGCAAAACAACAGCAAAAAAACAGTAACCCGACAGCCAAGAAACAGTAAGAATAACAAAAGAGAGCAGTAGAAGCATGCAGGACTACTTCTTGGCTGCTTGATCAACACTGATCTTGACTTTTTTCCAAGCATGAAACATACCCAAAGCGGTCATGTGGGCAGCATCCGTCTTATCGAGCTCCTCGATGGTTCTTTTGCTCTCTTTTTCATTGCCCCAAAGTGCAGCCGGGACACCGCTGAGGTTGGAAACACTTTTGGCATGCCCCACGATGAATTCCTCAATGGCCCTAAAGGCGGCAATGTTGTAATCATGCCTAGTCTTAGCCTTCCCAAGGCGGGAGTCCAAGGAGGTCAGCTTTTTGTATATGTCTTCAATCTGACTATTGTCAATGCTCCCTTCCCCCTCCATGCTTTTCTTACCTTTTTGCTTAGCTAGGTTTTTGACCTCATCCTTCAGCATTTTTATCTCAGCCTCTAAGGCCTCCAGTCTCTTGGAAGGGTTATCCATCTGTGCTTCCCGGGGACTGGCACTACTTATGTTTAGCAGGTCACGTGCAATGTCAAGATCAAGAGGCTCTTTCCCTGCTGCAAGAGTCTCAAGGTTGAGTCTCCTAGAAGCCCTGGTGAGTGGACGTTTAGAGGTAGAGGCGAGGTGGGTGGCAGGAGGAGCAGTAGGAGGAATAGAAGGAGAAACATGTGCAGCCGGCATGGGGGTAGCAGCACCGGTGGCAGGGGCAGCAGCAAGGGCAGCAAAGGCAGCAGGAGAAGCAGGACTGGCAGCAGCGGAGCCCATCGGAGCCGGGCTAGGAGAGGAAGGAAGACCGGGGTACTTGAGAAGGCAGTATTTGTGAATTAGCAAAATAAGCCCTTGATGCAAGGGAACCGCCCGGGTATGCTTCTGGAACTCCAAAATGGAGCGCTCAAGAGAGTTTAAAAGATAATGAGGGAAGCAAACCAATCTATTCCTACGGAAGTGGTTTAAAAAGATGAGATGCTTAGCTGGGACAGTAACAAACCTACCTTCCAAGGAGATGAAACGAATCATCATGCGAGTGACTTCATCAAACGGTGATGGAATTGAGCTTACAAGCAGACCCGCTGTGCTAAAAATAAGCTTCTCATCTTCCTCCACAAATCTTCTTTCTTCAGTTTCTTTGATAACCCTTTTGTTGAAGAAGCGGTACCCATCCAGGCTGAGACCGGTCGCTTCAGCAATGAGCTCTTCATTGACAAGAATTTTCTGTCCCCCATAGTCGACAGTCCTCTCTTTCCACTCCTTAGCAAAGCGTACTGAAATACTTTGATCATGTCCTTGCACCCTTTCAACAAAGCTGGTGAAGCCGCCTATGCTGAGAATGTTCCAAAGCTCGGTGTTTTCCTTCCAATCAGGGTCCGCGCACGGCTCAATTTGACAGGGAGGTCCTCCCATCTTCTCAGTGGTGTGCAGGTTACAACAAATTCCAGAATGCCGCTGAGCGTGAAGAACAGTTCGTTTCTTACTGTTGAAGATCGCATAAGACTGGGAACTGTAGCCGTTGGTCTTCTCACGAACGGCTGCGTAATTGCTGAACTGAGCCTGCGGGAAGTCGCGTGTGAAAACCCTTTCCCTGTCAACAATCACTTTGTAATTATCATCGGTTTTCGTGGAGTTTGGCATCCGGATATCAACAGCCGTTGTACCTCCCGCGTGCGTGATTTTCAAATCTGGATGACTCCACTTGAAGTTTCTTAAATAGATCTTGCTATTATTTGAAAAAGATATTATTTGCCTCGCCATATAGAATAAAGCAGCACGTGTGAAAGAATTGATGATTTTGATTTTCCTCCAAAGATTAAGGCTTATCTCTAGAGATTGCTTGCTTGTGAAGATCCGCATGGATGCTGTTGTGAAGCTGATTAGGGATACTATCATTATCCCAGACAGTAAAATTTATATTAATGCCATAATTGGCCAGTGCATCCGCCAGATTGTTGCCTTCCCTGTAAGTATGTATGATTCTGATACTATTGAAGGTGTGGCAAATGCTTATGGATTCAGAGATAAAGTCTTTAATACTCCAACTGGGAGATGAGGACTGATTAAGAAGCTTAATGATATTAAGGGAGTCCCCTTCAACAATAAGGTTCTGAATATTTTGAGCCCGTGCAACTCTCAAGCCCCAGAGAGCAGATAATGCTTCGGCAAAATGATTGGTTTGAATTCCCATTTTTCCAGCATAAGCAGCAATCAAATTACCTTTGTGGTCTCGTATTGCTCCTCCTCCAGCTGCTGTCCCAGGGTTTCCCTTAGAGGCGCCATCAAAGTTCAGCTTGTACCAATTAGAGTCAGGAGGATGCCATTTAATCAAAGATCTATCTACACTATTCCCAGGGTTGCTCCAATTTCCAATGTGCCAATTAGATAAAATGTGCTCTTCATTCTCAGGATAACACTTGTTCTTGGGGGGTTTAAATCTGGCCATGTCCTCTTTGATACCTTGAGAAATTTTGCCAATACTGATTTTATAATTCTGCTTCTTATTTCTGAAAATGATATTATTTCTGTCCTTCCAAATCCTCCAGATTAAGTGTGGGATTGCTAATTTCCAGATTCTTTTGATAGCACAATGTCTGAATGGTGGGTTCCATTGATTCCATAGCTGATTAAGGTTCTTCGGCAACACCCAAAGAGCATCAAATTTAGAAAGAACAAAGCTCCAAATTCTATTGGCATAAGCACAATGTATGAACAGATGACTAATGTCTTCATAGTCATTCCTACAAAGGTGGCACCAATTAGGAATTATAAATCCTCTTCTCATCAAATTGTCAGTGGTGAGAATTCTACCTCTGATGGCCAGCCAAAGAAAAAAATTTATTTTGGGGGTTAACTCAGGCATCCAGATCTTGTTCCAGTTAAAGTCAGATTGGTTACTGTGAGAAAGATTGGTATAACCAGATTTGACTGAGTATTTCCCATCTTGTGAATTGCTCCAAACCAGCTCATCCTTGGAATTCAGCTGACTTAAAGGGAAGAGGTCTAAAAGATCCTGAAGGGAGGAAGTAATTTGTTTCAGCTCAATTCGTTCCATAGAAAGTCTTTTCCAAGTCTTGTTGGTGCCATTTCCTTCAATATAGTCCTTGACTTTAGTTCCATACTTGCTTATAAGGCTGTCCTTAGCTGTCCCAAATCTCTCCAAGAGGTTGTCACTGAACCAGTTATCCTCCCAGAAGTTTATCTCACTGCCATCCCCCACTTTCCATTTGCTGCCCTGCTTGATGAAGTTTCTACTCTTGACCAGATTATTCCAAAAAATGGAACCATTGGGTAGTTGTTCTTCATGCAGATAGGAGTAGACAGCTTGTTGATTCAAGTATTTTGCTTTAATAACATCAATCCAGGGCTGTTTCTCAGATAGCAATCTCCAGCCCATCTTAGCGATGAGTGCCTCATTCATTTTCTCAATATTTTTTATGCCCAGCCCTCCCATGGATTTTGGGGTGCAGACCTTATCCCAGGCCACTAGGTGAAATTTGAACTTCTCTTCCATGCCTTGCCATAAATTTTTTTTCTGAATCCTTTCAATTTTCTCTCTGAAGGAAGAAGGAATTTTGAAAAGTGACATGATATAGATGGGCAGACTTTGGAGTGTACTTTTAATGAGAAGGCACTTACCAGCACTAGAGAGAGTGGCCCCTTTCCAACCTGCCATCTTTTTCTGAAATCTCATCAACAAATCATCCCACACCATGTGAGAGACTTTCTTAGTGCCAAGGGGGAGGCCTAAGTACGTTGCTGGAAGAGCACCTATTCTACAGCCCAGAATTTTAGCAATCTTGAGCTGTCTTTCCTCAGGGGTGTTAAAGAAAAAAATGGTGCTTTTGTCATAATTAATCTCTTGCCCAGAAGCAGATTCATAGAGTTGTAATAAAGCCTTAATAGCTTTAGCTTCCACAACTGAGGCCAGAAGAAGAAGGATTGTGTCGTCCGCAAACTGTTGATGAGAGACAGCTTGGCTGAATGAAGCGGGTTTAGATCCATTTAAAAGGCCGTTCTCAACCGCTCTGCCAATTGTTCTACTAAGGCTGTCAGCTAAGAGAATGAAGAGTAAGGGGGAGATGGGGTCTCCTTGTCTTAGACCTCTGCTGCTGGTGAAAAAACCCACAGGCTCCCCATTAACAACCACAGAGAACCTGGCTGTAGATATACAAGACTTGACAATTTTTCTAAATTTTTCCGTGAACCCAAATTTAGATAAAATCCTGTCAAGGAAGACCCAAGAAACCTTGTCAAAAGCTTTATTCATATCAAGCTTGAGGATCATATTAGCCTTTTTATTGTTTTCCATGGAATGTAAAGTTTCGTGCACCATAATCACTCCGTCTTGTATTATCCTGCCTTTAATAAAGCCACTCTGCTGCCTTGAGATGAGGTCATTCATTATGAGCTGCAGTCTAGTAGTGATGATTTTGGTGAAGATTCTAAAGATAGCATTAACAAGACTGATAGGTCTGAAGTCCTTGAAGTCTTTTGCATCCATTTTTTTAGGTGCCAGCACAATGTGCGTGTTATTAAGCTCTTTTAGAAGATTTCCTGTTCTATAGAATTCATTTACCGCTTTGAGAAGATCCTCCGAGCATATTTCCCAGAACTTCTGAAAAAAATTAATAGAGAACCCATCCGGTCCAGGAGCCTTATCCCCCTCAAGAGAAAAAACAGCCTTTTGCAGTTCTTCAAGCGTGACAGCTTTAGTGATGTCTCTGAATTTCTGGTCCTCAATGATATTCTGAGGGATGGCCTCCAGCATGAAGGAAATAGCTTCAGGGTTGCTGACGTTGTTCTCTTTAAGAAGATTCTTGTAAAATTCAAGCGCTTGTTTCTTGATGCTGTTTGGATCTTTAGTGCTGTTCCCATTGTTTTTAGAAACCTCAAAGATTCTGTTACTGGCTCTATGTTTTAGAGTAGTCATGTGAAAGTACTTTGTGTTCCTGTCTCCCTCTTTAAGCCAGATAGCTCTAGATTTAAGGCACCAAAAAGACTCTTCCCTACTGCAGATCGTATGCAACTCAGAAAGAATATTCTTTTCATTTACTTCATCTTCAACCGATCTTCCCAAAGTATCCATTTTTAACTCTAGATCCTGAAGCTTCTGTTTTAACTCTTTCTTTTTTTCGAAAATATTTCCAAAAACCCTTTTGTTCCAGATTTTGACTTGCTTTTTGACATTTTTGAGTTTTTGAACCAATCTGAACTGAGCAGTGCCTTCCCCATTCCATACCCACCATTCTTTTATCCTATCATAGATATCATCATGCTCCATCCACATTTTTTCAAATTTGAATGTGCTTTTTGCTGGTTTAGTCCAATTGAGAAGGCTTAAAGCAATCGGATTATGATCCGATCCAATTCTTGGAAGGGAAGATAGGTAAAAGTCTTGGCTTAGAATCCAGTTTGCTGAGAAATGCCCTATCCAGTCCTCACTTGAATGAAACTCCTTTCCCATCCTTCTATTATTCCAAGTATACTTATTACCATGCAGATCCACATCAATGAGGTTTTGTTCAGCAATAAAGTCAGCAAGTCCTCCATACCATTAGAGAAGGTGGGGGTTCCACCAAACTTCTCACCTGGGTTTAGAGGGGAATTTAAATCTCCCATAATGAGCCAGTTGGCAGAGCTATGTTGATTTCTAAAGATTTTAAGATCAGCCCATAGTTTCTTCTACCACTAGCAGAGTTAGGGGCATAAATATTAGACAAGATCCATTCACACTTTTTCTCAATAGTGACGAATTTAATTGCTAGATGATTAATATTAGCACTAAGAATCATACCAGTACAGTGTCTTCTATCCCAAAGAGTAACCAATCCTCCGGAAGCTCCCTGAGAATCGACAGCCACCATTTCAGAACTATCCCAAAAAAAAAATTTAATATTAACCATGGTCATTGCTTTCATTTTAGTTTCTTGAAGAATCAAAATGTTGGGGTTACTGGAATCCCGTAACTCCTTGATGGTTCTTTGCTTAGAGTTTCCATTTAGGCCTCTGATATTCCAGGATATAATCTTCATTTGGAATGGTTGGTAGTTGGAATTGCTTGCTGGTTCAGTTGTCGCTGAACCCCATTTGCAATATCCCTCTCCGTTTTCTTAGCTCTGAGAGTCTTTTTAGAGGGTCTTCCTCTTTTTGAGCTTCCTCCAAAATCAGCTGTTCGTCTAACAGAAGACCTGGTTGTTCTAGAAGAAGAGGTGTCCCAATTGTCAATTTCCTT
>JAHRHJ020001974.1:245000-325304 GCA_019776745.2 Taxus chinensis | reverse complement strand
AGTCCCCAGAAGAGCTAGTGTTATCCCCTAATATGCCAATGGAAATTTTACGCGATAACCATACCGAAATTTTGTCCGATCCCCTCGTTAGGGATTCCCTTGCGTTTGAAACTTGCAAATCCCTTCCCGGAAATCTGGTTCCGAACTTAGATCTTTTTTGGTCTTTTTTGACTGGCGCATGGATTACTATGTACATCAACTTATGGGCGCCCCCTTTTAACCCTTGTGCAACTTTTCACAGTTCGACCACGCCTTTTCGTGCGCCAAAGTATGTTGAGTATTCCTTCTGCACCAAGGCGCATGCGCCTTCCGTGTTACCACAAAGTTTGTTGCGCCCCTTGTGGGTGCCAAAGGGCCACCATAATCTTTTGTCACACACGGTTTTGGTGCGCCCAGGGTGCCATAATCCCATGTCGACATATCTTTTGGTGCACCAAAGGCACCTTAATTTCATGCTGGAAAATGCGCTTTTCATGCGCCAAAGGGCGGCATGCTTTTCCATGTCGCAGTTGCTTTCATCATCATGCGCCCTTTAACAAGTGTGGTGGCGCATGTTATGACTAGCTCACCTATAGATAAACTTTGCGCGCCCAAATGTCATTATCACAGTCCCGCAGAGCACGTTTTTTCTTTTATATCATAGCCTGTCACACCCCTGCCTCGTCGTTTCAACGCTTTGTGGACCCGTCACATCACACTCTCTTACTCTTTATTATCCCGGTAAAGAGGTTCTTCTCCCTCTTTTTCATTTTACGTTTTTTGGTTCTTGTTGTGTGTGGCCTGGTTTTGGGTTTGAAATATTGAATCATTGATCTGGTTCCCTTCCCCCTCCTTCCTTTTTGCTATCTGTCTTTCCATTTTCCCTCCTCTTTTCCTCCTCGTTCAGAACTTCTGTAGAGATTTCTCTAAAAGCATGGTCCTGAAACCCTTTGGATGACGATTATATCGCCCAAAACATCTTGGAAATGAAAGGAAGAAAGAAAGGGTTTGAACATGTAAAAAACTATTTTTTCCTTTTTCGCATCTGCCACCTTGCAACATGAAACAAAACCCGCGCCAGGCGCACCCCATTTTGACTGCCTGCTGCACATTACTTCTGCGCCCTTAGCGCGCGCCTCCTTCACATGCTACAAGCCGCGAAACCTCACGCCCTCAGGGTGCGCCAAACCTTCCTTGTGCATAACATTTCCATGCGCCAATAATGGCGCCACCCAGATAATGCAACACCGGCTTTATCTGCGCCAAGTGTGAAGTTATAAAGGCGCGGCACTCCGCATCCATTAACATCATGTTGTGTAAACCTTGTGCGCCGTGCCTATTCCCTTTGGCACATGAAAAGTTCCTTTACACAAAATTTAATGACGCCAAAGGGCGCACCAAATCCCAATGCAAACATTGAAAAATCTAGCGCCAAAGGGCGCATCCTGGCACTATGAACATTGAGTTTTCATGCGCCCTTTACAAAATGCAAATCTGTAGTATGCAGCGACCATGCGCCTTTGGACGACAGTTTACCTTTGCAACACGCCTTCTGGCACCTTACCATTTAGCCTGTAAGATACAATTTTCATTTGTCCCTGCCGCCCTAAGCCTAATAAGAACTAACCTTTCTTCTGTTGGCACTTTTCCAATGGGAAATCAAAAATGACTGATACAACCTTTCTACATTGGGTTGCACTTCTTCTTCATGCAGATCAGCAACCACGTTCGAAGAACAAATTTCTACATCCGCTAGCAGAGACCCATCCAAATCCACAGGAAAGGCTAAACTTACAGAGAAGAAATGAAATATAAATAGCAGAGGTTTAGAATGACCCGAGTCCCAGGCCGAGTGCAGCATGGACGTCAGAGATCAGAATTAGGACATATTGATATGGATAGAATTTTGGGTCAAGGAACTCAGAAAGTTACAAGGAGTCCATATAGATGGACCAAATTGATCGGTAGTGCCCTTGCATTGTTGGAGGAATCCCCGTCAAGCGCCGTCAACAATGAATTTATGATGGTGGTTGGTGCCGTATGTTACAACAAAGGACACAAGGTACTTGGTCGAAAACAGCAAAAAGGCGAGGTAGTCATAACCTCACTAACCCATCATTTTGGAGATAATACTCGCACATCACCACCGGCACTTTGTGGCCGTCAGCCAAGCGGGAGTGCATAAGGCTGGGATGACAATGAGGATCAATGTATGCAAAACTAATGAATAAGTATATATGAAGAAATAAGAAGGTGGTAAATAACCCGGTGGCCCCAAATCATCCAACGTAGACTTCTCAGAAGAGATCAGCGACACCATAAGCTTGAGCAGGGTCTTCGGGCTTTTTGATGCCATTATTTTCCATAAATGGATGTTGCGGACGTAGAGACATGAACAAGAATAGCCTGATCAGTGCTTTTTTGCGGGGGAAATTCAGAGAAATATAAGCAGCATAATCTCCGAAACAGCTACGATAATCAGCACAACGGGGACATTTCATATGAACTCCTACGGGGTTACGCTTTGCCAGCATCAGAGAGGGGACTATCCAGGCCTGACGCGGGAGTGGAGTTTGGGCCCTCAGTAAAAATATACGAGTATATCCAGAATTGAGGTTGGAGAATAGATCTCCCATTCACCAAAATCAACGATGCATTCTTCGACAACATCATGTTTAACCTGTTAGGCCGAATAGACTCTTATGGTGCATGACAAAAGCATTAGTGGCAGCACGGAGAAATGGGGAGCCTGTTCACCCAGTTTCCTACATTCACCTATCTAAGGGCTGCAAAATTTTGGGAGAGCAACCAGGGATCCGAGGTATGGGAACCTAAGCTAATTTTGCTTAGATTGTCAGGCAGCTAATCCCACATACAATGAGAATGCCTTAACTTAAAGAAAGAAGGGTGAGGGAACACTCCGTTTCCCCCTCACAGTTAGGTTTTTCGTCCGATATACATGCTATACCACCATTAAGGGGGAAGGAACAGGAAATGTGCGCAGAGCTGGAGTTACTCAATTTGAAAATGACTTCCCAGAGCCCAGGCCTACCTTCGACCCAAGGAGCTACTGCCAAGGGTTGAAAAAAATTGACGCCAATCCCTGTTCCTCAGACGAGGATATTTACCTTGACGTCCTCATGAGGTGGAGCTCAGAAGGAGGATGTATATCTGTTTTTTGATCTGCACATAGGAGCTATCTGGCAGAAATCATCCATATGGGTAGCCATTATCACCAAAGCTCCAATACTACGGACGAAGACGTAGAACGGGTATATACTGACACAGATGGGGATTGATGGCAATTTCCGGCCATTGGATAGTAGAACTAAGGCTCCTCAGGAACAATGTGAGGAGAGGGTCAAGGAGACTCTGTGTGAGGACAGAACATGGTACCGGAGAACGGCCAATCTACCTCGGGGTTGATGTCACACATCCCAGGTGGGCAACGCACCGCCACGGGATCCAAAAAGTATACTATAAAGGCAAAGGCGTATAGAGGGGAATCTAGAACAATTCAGGAAGAAGCCCCTGAGAGTCTCCTCCCACAGCACCAGAACAGTTAATAACTCTGGATTCGCCAGAGAAAGAAGAGAGAAGGGGAGATTCCCTTGGCCCATCCACTCAGGATGTCGGCATTGTTACAAACAACTGATGGTCCTTTCCATCCATTCTTCTTCTCTTCCTTCCCTCTCCCGAGAGAACTCAAGCAACCATCCCTTTTGGTCGTGTCCTCTTCCTTCGTTCACTGTTGCACCCGCCTTTATCTATCTTTTCTCCCGCGCTGATCTGTCCTCCTCATTCTTCTCTTATCTCCGAGCTCCCTTCCCTTCTATGCTTCCGCGAGTGCAGTTCCCTTCCTTTCGTGGGCACTTCTTTCGGTATTTCTAAATGTCACTGCCACGTGTTCCACGTTTTCCCCTCTTCTTCATGCAGATGCCCCATCCCTGTTCCTGGTCCTTCTACGGGGTACAGCTTGGATCTATCATCAGCTAAAAGTCAACAAAAGAGGAAAGATTCCCAATCGCTCCGTGAACTTTTCCGTGATCCCATCTAAGGGGGAAAGAAGCAGAGCATGTCACATTGCTTCTCTCAAAAGGGTGCAGAGGAGAGAGTATGGAAAATCGCATACCCCAATCACCTCAAAGCGAAAAAGGATCTGTCTCCTACAGATTTTACTTGACCCACGTCACAATGGGGACATCTCCGAAAGTCTTAGGGGGGAGGCTCTTTTCGCGTTGACGCACTCTGCAAAAAAGCTTCAGGAAATCAGGAAGAGGAAAAGGAAACTGAAGGAGCGAAACAAATATCTACTCCAAGCGTTACAAAGATGGGTAATGTGCCTCCTACAACTACCGCCGAGACTTCTGAGCTTCTCAGCCAGGAGAAAATTAATGAGTATGCCAAAATCGGCGAGCAGGGTATGGCCGTTTCCGCTTGGAGGAGCCAAATCCTCAAAGACAGTGAAAAATTGATCGCCGAGTTCTCCGACTTGTACCTGAACATCAGTAAGGTGAATAAAGAGCTCCAAGCTTTAGCAGGGCCCATATTAGAAGAGTTGGAACATGCCAGACTACAACACGAGACCTTTCAACAAATGTTCGACTGTTCAGTCGAAGATCTGGTCAAGTTCGGCGTCTTCGGCCATCCAAGGGCCCTCAACAAAATCATGTCCACTCTAGACTACCAGGTGGATCAGCTAGAATTTATTCTAGAAAAGATTGAAAAAGTCAAGGAAGAAGCCCTGGATGCGATGCACCAAATGGAACGAATTGTTATTAATATGTCACCAGGGTTACTTACTCCTTCCTTCACTTTAAGGAAAGCTGATGAAACCACGCGGATCTTCAAGGAGATCGCTTCTCAAGGAATGGGGCCAGAGGTCACATTTGACACAAAATCTATCAACAACCTACTGGCCTCTAGGGACTTCATTGGGTTCCTCATTGAGGCGGAAAAGGACTATTCCAAACTCCCAGAGAAGCTCATAGATGAGCGGGAGACTTGTGAGGTGATAAGTGATAGGCACAAGGATCCTTCCCACGATCAACTAGGGCCAATGATCAAAAAGTTCATGGAATACCGCTCTCAGTTCCATATCTCGTCACCTGAGGAGCAACAAAAGCAGTCCACCACCTTTCAGCCGCAAGATGATGATGACGAATAGCTGTTGTTGCTTCTTCTTCTTCTTCTTCTTCTTCTCTTTCTCTTCTCTGTCTTTATTTTTGGAAATATCTGGAGTATGTTGATACAAATGATGATGTCATCCATGTTGTATCATGGGATGATGTCATCCATCAAGTTGCAAATGTCAACATGACTTTTAGATAATTTTGTAAATATCTTTGTAAATAGTTGTTGGCTCCTTTTTGCTTTCTTTTCTCTTCTTCTTCTATAAATACCCCAATACTTGTAGTATTGTGGGATGGATGGATATCTTTCAGATGAAAAATAGAAGTGAAGAAAAAAGACTTTGAGCTTTCTTGTGACAGAAGAAAACAGTAATACAAATATTGAGACTTTGTGTTGAATAGCTGTGTTATGCATCAGACCTTTCTTGTGTTAGATCTGTATGTGTTTATTCTGCTAGATTCATATCTACTTTTTTGTCATTTATTCATCATCAGTAGTGCTTTGTTTGTTAATGTAAGTAGGTTTGGCTTTGTTTACTACCAATCCCAAAACATAAACCTTCTGACCTTTCTACTTTGGAATTCTTTTCTTTTCTTCCTTCGGACCTGCTCTTTCTTCATTCCCTCTTCCTTTCCTTTCTTTTCACAGTCAGAAACACCCCTACTGGGATGAGATCCCAAACCCCCGAAGGTAGAATCTATGAGACTTGCATAGATTCCTGCTGGTAGAATAGCAATAAACCATTTTCACTTTGCTGACTCAAAGAGAGGCTATGCCCTGCACACAGTTGGCTCGTCTATCCATAGATCTGTCCACGCGACAGATTTTCAGACCAACACTACTCAGACTCTGTGGCACCTAGAGATAGCTTATCTAATCTGACACCTCAGTGTAGGGAACCTATACAATAGCCTCTCTATGTTTTTTCCTTCTCATTTCGGTGCTCTCGCCTATCCTATTGTTTGCAAATGCGTGAAATAGTGCAGTTGGAGCCAGTATAAGGTTGTCAAACACTATATTTTGCAAATGGTGGGTCATGGCACTGAACTGACTACACCCGCACATCTAGGTGGTTAGGTGAATGCTAGAGGAGGTGGTGTTTCAGTGCGCAAAAGGGTCGTTGCTTCTGAGGTACTCCGTTCGGGCGTAGTCCCTTAAGAGCCTTGAGACCAAAATATCACTCAACTTCGACGGGTGACTACTCAGACTCTATGGCACCTAGAGACAACTCGTCTGATCCAAAACCTTAGAATAGGGACCCTCTACAATATCCTCTCTCAGTTTTTTCCCTTCTCATTTTGGTGCTCTCGTTGTCCTATTGTTTACAAACATGCAAAATAGTGCAGTTGGAGCTAGTGTAAGGTTGTCAAATGTTATATTTTGTAAACGGTGGGTCGTGGCACCAAACCAACTATGTTGGAACATCTAGGTGGCTAGTTGAATGCTAGAGGAGGTGGTTTTTTGGTGCACAAAAGGTTCGTTGCTTTCGGGCTACTTTGTTCGGGCGTAGTCCCTTAAGAGCCCTAAGACAAAAATATCGTTCAACTTCGACGGGTGACTACTCGGACTTCGTGGCACCTAGAGATAGCTCATCTAATCCAACACCTCGGTGTAGGGACCCTCTACAATAACCTCTCTCAGTTTTTTCCTTCTCATTTCAGTGCTCTCGTTGTCCTATTATTTGCAAATGCACAAAATAGTGCAGTTGGAGCCAGTATAAGGTTGTCAAACACTATATTTTGCAAACGGTGGGTCATGGCACTGAACTGACTACACGATCACATTTGGGTGGCCAGGTGAACACTAGAGGAGGTGGTGTTTTTGTGCGCGAAAGTGTCGTTGCTTCTGAGGTACTTCGTTCAGGTGTAGTCCCTTAAGAGCCCTGAGACCAAAATATCACTCAACTTCGACGGGTGACTAATCGGACTCTGTGGCACCTAGAGATAGCTTGTCTGATCCAAAACCTTGGCATAGGGACCCTCTACAGTATGCTCTCTCAGTTTTTTTCTTCTCATTTCGGTGCTCTTGTTGTACTATTATTTACAAACATGCGAAATAGTGCAGTTGGAGCCAGTGTAAGGTTGTCAAACGCTATATTTTACAAACGGTGGGTCATGGCACCAAACTGACTACACTAGCACATCCAGGTGGCTAGGTGAATGCTAGAGGAGGTGGTGTTTTGGTGCGCAAAAGGGTCGTTGCTTCCCGGCTACTTCGTTCGGGCATAGTCCCTTAAGAGCCCTGAGACCAAAATATCGTTCAACTTTGACGGGTGACTACTCAGACTCCATGGAAACTAGAGAGGCCTCGTCTAATCCAACACCTCAGTGTAGGGACCCTCTATAATAGCCTCTCTCAGTTTTTTCCTTCTCATTTCAGTGCTCTTACTGTCCTATTGTTTGCAAACGCATGAAATAGTGCAATTGGAGCTAGTGTAAGGTTGTCAAACGCTATATTTTGCAAACAGTGGGTCGTGGCACCAAACTGATTACGCTGGCATGTTTGGGTGGCTAGGTGAATGCTAGAGGAGGTATTTTTTTGTGCATGAAAGAGTCGTTGCTTCCAGGCTACTTCGTTCGGGTGTAGTCCCTTAAGAGCCCTGAGACCAAAATATCGTTCAACTTCGACGGGTGACTACTCAGACTCCATGGAACCTAGAGACAGCTCGTCTAAATCTAGCACCTCAGTGTAGGGACCCTCTACAATAGTCTCTCTCAGTTTTCTCCTTCTCATTTCGGTGCTCTCGCTGTCCTATTGTTTGCAAACACGCGAAATAGTGCAGTTAGAGCCAGTGTAAGGTTGTCAAACGCTATATTTTGCAAACGGTGGGTCATGGCACCAAACCGACTGTAGCGGCACGTCTGGGTGGCTAGGTGAATGCTAGAGAGGTGGTGTTTTGGTGCGCGAAAGGGTCGTTGCTTCCGGGATACTTCATTTGGGCGTAGTCCCTTAAGAGCCTTGAGACCAAAATATCGTTCAACTTCGACGAGTGACTACTCGGACTCCGTGGCACCTAGAGATGCCTCGTCTGATCCAGCTCCTCAGCGTAGGGACCATCTACAATAGCCTCTCTTAGTTTTTTCCTTCTCATTTTGGTGCACACGTGTAGGTATGGTCTTGTAAACACTTACAGGAGGAGCTGTTTTCAAAATTTACAACATTTTCAAAATTTACAACTTTGTCAAAATTTACAACATTTTCAAACTTTATAACTTTTTCAAAATTTACATTTTTTTCAAAATTTACAACATTTTCAAAATTTACAACTTTTTCAAAATTTACAACTTTTTCAAAATTTACAACTTTTTCAAAATTTACAACTTTTTCAAACAATGAAAGCTTCTCTTAGCTTCGAGAATTTAAAATTCTCTACTAACAGTGCCAACCACGTGAAGGTGGAAGCTTTTCTGGCACCACTAACCTAAACATAAAAATTGTTAGTCAAAGAAATTTAAGTTTCAAATCAAAACCATATACTAGATCTATATATGTACAAAATACACAAATTTAAAATAAAATATATTCAAACTTAAATCTAGATCTTTAAACTAAAAAATTTATATATATATTGAAAAGAAATTATATATACCAGACATAAGCATTGTAAATTCATTCCAATGAACCATCAAGATCGGATCTACTCTAAATAGCAGACAAGATTGCTTCATGATCTGACTCTTGAACCTTCCAAAGAATCTTGTTATTAGGCCTTCCTCGATATCTATACAGCTAAATATTTGTCGCTAGAACTAGATGTGAATATAAGAGTATTTTCCTGTGTGTCTCAAAGTCTTCAAACACCCAAACAGAGGAGTTTTTTAATGGATACCGTCGAAGCCAAGTTCCAGTAACTACCACTGACCCTGTAGGATACTCAATATCTTCACCATCTATAATAGGAGAAGTCAACTTCTTTCTTTCCTCGATGCAACGACATAAGAAATAGTTTGTTCCTTCTTCATTGTCTTTTGTCGCAATTACTGCAAACACATGTCCTACAAAAAAATAACCAAGGTTGAACAACTCAAATTTAAATTACATATTAAAATTTCAATGGACATAACTCAATACAAAAATTAAATAAATAACCATAAATACCTTGTCGCACCAAAATCAAAATTTCATCAAAGTCCTTGGATGTTGTAACTTCATCTGCAGAAACAAGTCATAATGCTTGTGGAGGTTGATAACTAGGAAGCGGAGTTAGAGGCCTACAAATCCATCCTTCCACCCATTCTTGTGAATCACACTCAGCAGTGACAAATTCGATACAAGATGCACAAAAACATGTCAACTTTCTTGTCCATACGGCCCATGAAGTAGCGTCTGAGCTACAAAATGAGTGCATATCACTGGACCCAGTGAGTGTCATACAATCCTCGTAGTTAGCAATATGTTGTTCCTCTATCAACCAAAAATATCTGCGAACTGTGGAATTTTCTTGAGAACCTCGGGCCATGTTGTCAGTACACCATTCCACTATGCTCTTTGCATCTTTTAATTTAGCACCATCTTTGTACTTCAACTCTTCTCTTGCAAGAGCTCTTTTCACACATGCCCCTGCACCGTCATGCTCTCCTTTTCCATGTCCAGCCTCAGTGAAACTCCAAATATGTTGCACACCCATCTTGACGTGCATTCTGCTCATCCAATAAAACATTCGTGTATTCTTAAACTGAGACGTGCAATTATCTGACCATATATAATGTTGTTTGAAGTGGATGTCCCTATCAGACAAGTTTCCATAAAATAACTGGAAACACCCTTGCACAAATTCAGTAGAATGAGTATGATCATCACTGATATAAAAGTGGTACTCTCTTAAAATTTTTCGATCATTCTCTGTACTGTCAGGAGAATGTAGAAATGCTATATGCACAAAAATGGCAACTTGTACTGAGTTGTAATATTGCGATTGAACCTCCATTTGTGGTTGCAATGTGTAATTCTCTACAAAATCGACCACTGAAACAATAGTACCAATAGGAAATGTGTCTTTTCATAGCTTGAATTGTTCATCCAACCATCGAGCTCTATGTGTATGCCTCGCATACTCATAAACAATTTCATCCTTAAATTTTCTCATAAATTGAAAAATGGGCATTTGTTCTGTAACTAGCTCACACCGTTTCGACTCTTTTCCATCTTTCAACTGGTATGCAACTGATTTATATTTATCAAACTCAACTAAATTATGTCCTATTGTACCTTCAATTTGCTCATGGATGCAACTTTCCAATTTAGGTAATCCGCCGCATGTACTACAACTTCCATCTAAACAATCCTGACTATAAAAAATTGTCCAACTTCTTTTTCACAAAAATATAGTAGGAATGAAATCCCTAGAAGATATTGGTGGAACTTGAACACCACATTCAGATAACATAGTTTCAGAATGAAAATTAGAATGAATACGTAAAAATTTAGCATAATGCATCGCAAATTCAACATGTTGCCTACAACAACAAGTGGTGCGAGCATGGTTGATTTTCACATAGAATGGTTTCAACATTTCAAAAAAACGTTGACTAATTTTAATTTCCAGATTCTCTTGTTCAAACTTACGAAAAAATTGAGTTTGAGTCATATCTAAGAAATGCTTTGGATGTGGTTCACGATTAGTAGAACCAACTCTCCGTTTTATAACATCTCTTTTATTAGGTGAAACTCTAGTGTTATCATGCCAAAATTTAATAACAACTTCTCTTATAGCATCAGAATTATTTTTGTCCTTACGCGGTGCTCTAGCAGAAAATGCCCAAAAATCGACATTATTGAGTGATTGAAGGATATTACGTCTTTCAATTACTTTCATTAGAGTTTTTCGATTAACTTGCAACATTCGACTTGTTTGCGTAATCAAACGTTATTTTTTTATTGATTCACTTACAACACTAGTAGCAAGTACATGACGCACAATATTACTATCCCTAGTGCGTCTCTTGACACCAACAGTGTGATATGCATCATGAAGGTTTTCAACAATTGTAGAGGTTTGACCATGTATATTAGATGTTGTCAATCCTAAGGTGTTTAATGTAGGTCTCATTTTAATCAATTTCATCAAACTAACCAAAAACTGACATCTTTGGGAATCATTTAAAATTTCAAAATGATTATCCCAAATTTCAGTGGCTTTTCTTCTGATTTGTCATTCAGAAAGTTTGTCAGACATTGGTTTCAAAATGTTTTCATCAATTTCAATAAAAAATTAGGTTTCTTACGTAAAATCCTAGGAGGTGTTTTTGTCAAATTTTGCTTGTCTACAGTTTCAACATGAATTTCCTTATTCACATTTTCATTGTCTCCTTCAATTTCAACATTTGCTACATCATGAGTATTTAATTCTTCTTCAACATTGACAGTAAAAACTTCTTCATCACGAGTATTTAATTCAACTTCAACATTGACAGTAGAAACATTACCTAGTTCTTCATTGCTTACAATAGTTGGGATTGAAGATGAACCTCTTCTAGATTCACGAAGTTTCCACATTCGCTCAACATTTTGAATTTTGTTGGCCTCTAATTCGTTTGGTGTTTTTTTACTTAATGACTTCCTTTTTTGACTTCATTTTTTGTCTCCCATGATGTTTTGCTTCCGGTGATAAGAAAAACATGCAGAAAAAGGCAAAAATTCGCAGTAATTCATACGGTAAGGTCAAAGAGTAAAAAATCACATGGTAATTCAGACATTGGGATGTGTGTAAATATGATTTTGAACCATGAGCACACTTTATAAACCACGATCACGGTTTATAAAGCGCACTCGCTGTTTATGTTAAAAAACCACGATCGTGCTTTATAAACCACGATCGCATTTATAAACCATGATCGTGGATCTATCTGCCAAACCTAAGCCTCGTATAATCTTTGTTTTTCCCCAACCAAAGCTATGGAAGGTCATTATGAAGTGTAAAAGGTCAAAAAACCTCAAATCTGCTCTTCCAAAGACTTGAACCATACTAAAAAACTGAAAACATTTCACAAAAATGGTGCCATCGCGTAGGGGAGACTCTTAGCTTCATAGAAATATTGTTTTTAAAGTGAATAGAATAAGATAAATATCATTTTATAATTTTTTACTAACAATAGGTCTTTAAGACATTTTTTCCCGTGAATGTTCATGTCTACGTTTAAGACTGTAACTTTTGTTTCGATTATCAAAATATGATAAAACTTATACCATCCCAAGCGTGGAAAAATTCTATACACGTTAAAAAAAAATATTTGATTTCGATATTTTTTGATATAGTTATGGCGGGCAAACGGAAAGCGCTCCGTTTTCTAAATATTTTCAGACCACTTTCACGGAAAAAATCATTAAAAAAAAATATTGCTAAAAAAAATACAAAATAAAATCCATCCCAAGATAGACAACTACATCTAATGTTTCACCAAAGGAAAAAAAAAAAAACAATATTTGGTCATCCAAAATGTGGGCAAACGGACTACAATCTTATAAGTTTTTTCAAAAAAAAAAAAAAAGTCATATAATTTTAAGTGTTTAATATAGCTAAACTTGTCCGTTTTTTAAAAAAAATTAGTATTTTAGAAACTATATTCTGAATGTTATGATTCATATTTATATATTTTTTTCTAATTTAGAGTGTGTGTATAGCTAATAATCCCTACAAGTTGAGATTTTGCTGTTTTTTGCAATATGACGTCCACAGATGACCCTATATTTGTCCATCAACTTCCTGCACTTACCCGTATGTTTGTATGAACATATGTCCTTGCATAAGGGGGGAAATGTTAGTCATTAGTTTATTTTAATACATTGTTGTTTTTTATGTATTTGATGGACAGTTATAACTATCCTCCTTCCTCCTGTAGGCTTTAGCAGGCTTTAATATTTGAGGCTCTGCTCATTTGTTCTACACATTGAATATAGTCCCTCCCTAGTCTTCTGGTATCAACAACCCCAAGAATTGTTGTGTCGTAAAAATTCATAGGGCTTGATGTATCCATATTTTATAGAGAGGTTTCCCTACATGGAAAGAATAAGATCAGATACACTGTAAAGCAATTTAAATAAAAATACATTCTAGTTCATGGAATATATGAGCATAGATTCCTTCGCAATCAATGTATATGACTCATCAAAGGTGTGCTTATCAATTTAGTTATCTTTGTATTTCATAAACACTTGTGTATTTTTAAATAAAATGGTATTCCATTATGTTATATATCTTGTAATTTCATTTTACAAGATCATGATGAAAAGGAGGTGACATCGAAAGCAGTGTGAGATATTTCTTGGCACTATGAGTTGTACTTTGTATGTTGTGAAGTATAACATGATTGATTTATGTGTCATACTTTTAACCCACACTTGACCACTTTATTGACATTGAAAATTTTAACATAGAAATGCAGATGTCTTCATGAGATATCAAGGAATTCCTAGGCTCATTGCTTAGTCAAATGTCATGTTTTATTCCTTCATAAGGAGTTTCCTTTCCATGGCTTGAACATGGATCTTACAAATGTACTTCGGACATTGTATTTTTGATATAAAACAAAATATTGTATTTTTGATTATATTCTAATGATACAAATTAGTCACACATTATGGTCTAAATATAAGTGTGTAATGATAACTTATACATGCTGTTACCCTGTATGTGCTTCATTTGAACAGTGTATTCCTAACAATTATTTTATTTATACACATTATATAATGTTGCGGTGTTCAATCCCTTGCAATTAATGAGGTTGACTTAATTTTTGATGATTACATGATGCATAGATAATGACATGTATTTATTTTTCATAGATGCAACTCTATTAGATGTTATGATTCCATGTAATGGTTTCTAGATGCAATCACTTATGTTGACATATTTAATTTTTTATTTATTTCATATTACATATTTTTAGTGATTGTGTTCATATGTTCCTTTTTTTGTGATAATATTTCGTGGGGAATGGTGCATCATGTGAATGGTTTAATTTTCCCTCAATTCTGTCATTTTTTTGTCTCTATGTATTTAGGAATCTCACTCTTCACTTCAAATGATCAACAATGACTATTGATCATTCGTCAATAAAAAAGAAGAGGGTAGATGAGGAGATCTAACAACTCTACAAACCCAATGGAGAATTTATGGAGGTGGGGAGTCATGATTCTGTGTCTTATTCTTCTACATGATGTACTTAGATTATTTTAATTTGAATGCGTGGATTTATGCAATATTTCACCATCTCTTAGTTCTTGACATTTCCTTGTATATTTTCAGTGATTTCCACTTCCCATGGATGTTGATGAAAATGAAATTCTACATAAAAGCATGTGTGAAATGGAAGAGCTTATTGCATCAGATGGTATTTGATCAAAATGTGCCATAGGCGGAACATCTGGATTTGAGACTCCCAGTGGCACATGTACAAATTGGGTCAAATGACTAGGGAGAAAATTTATTTTGTCCAATATTGTTGCAATTATCAAGGAAAACCAGTGATAGATTGGAAATGTCATAGATGAGAAGAACAATGTCTTGGAGACTCTCATTGTGGAGAAAAATGAGTTACAAAATTAAATTCGTGCACTTAGGGGTGAGAAATTGGAATTTGAAAAGAAGTATGTTTCCCTAAATGAAATTTCAATGCGTACAAAAAATAATTCCGTGATTGCATCTTATAATGAAAGACCTAAACATTAAATACCTAATGGAATGAGTAGTGTCTACGAAGAAGAGCTGCAGCCTTGGAAGACAGAGTTTAGAGAAGATTAAAATGGGCAAAATATGATGCCTGAAATAAATGGTATGTGGCATTTCTTAGTGGACACACATGTTTAGTGAAAGTTTTTTAATATTTTAGTTGGTTGAAATGAAACCAAAAAAGTATTAGGATATACAAAATCAGGACAATTTTATATTTCTAGATTATAATAAAGTATATATGATTTTATGAATTGTAATATAAAATGTGACACAATTTCCTATACTTCTGTGTGTTTTCTTCTATTTTCAATAAAAATCATAAAGCTTGGAATAAATGTTTTTTGTATTTCTTTGTTATTGTCATTGTTTTTTCTAGTTACTTAGTTTGCATTATTATGGGTTACTTGATTGCTGCATTTACTTGATTGTTGATTGCTTGCAAGATGAATAAAAGAGATGTCCTTCATGAATTATCCTTTACATGCATGTTTTTTTATAGCTCTTGGTTGATGGATATGGTTTTGTGCTTGGTATTTGATTACAATTTATATGCAAAGTTTCACCTTACCCTCATTTGTATGAAATAGATTTAATCTACAAAACCAAAACTACAATTCCTCCAAATGGATGCTAGCATGAATTTTAAGGGATGGTCATCAACAATTTTCTCATGGTTCTACGAATGTATTTGAAAATTTCTTCCCAAGACTTAATCTTAATTGGGAAATTGAGAGGATGACATGTTAAAGTTTTTATAGTGTTATATTAACAATATTAAATGAATAGGATTGCTAGGGATTATTAGGGTGATATACTTGAGAGTTATAATAAAAGTATCTAAACCCTAGACTAATAGAATAAAGGAGGTATTTTTCATGAGAGAGGATGAGAAGAAGGTTTAGGGAATGGATCATGACCTTTTTGGAGGACATACACAGTACAAAATTCCTAATAAGACTCAATTTTTTTTCTTATGGAATAGTTCATAATCTCTTATGGATTGATTTGATGCCATGTACTTGAATGTATGAAATTTTTCCTATTGGATTATGACGTAGCCTTAGAGTTGTCTATCAACATCTCAGAAGATAGTACTCTTTGGGAGTTCCCTGAAGCAAGCATGGTTGTGTTGATTCTCATAGGACTGTAAAACCTTGTATAAGCCTTAAGACACAAATAGATAAAGACCATTTGATACATGAAGCTTCATTTTAAGAAATTACCAACCTAAGAATGGGCGTTATTGAAGTTAGTTTAGTATTAAAATGTCTTGTATGGCATGTGGTTGCCTAAAAAATTGTCATGTATGAGCAATGAGACAAAATTTGAGTACTATGACAGTCAAATCCTTTATAAAGCATTTTAGAGTAGTAGATTTGGTGTATATATGTATTCACTTTAAAATGTTAAAACATGTCATAGAGGAGTCTTGAGTTTGTACTTCATGTTATTTTTTTGTACATTGCTAATCACATGGTGTCAAGTCTGTGGACTATGTAAGATATTACCATGGTAGTTGTGTAAAGGGGCTTCCTTGGAACTAGGGCTTGATCTAGTCAAGCCATTGTCACACAACTAATGATCTTAACCTGGAAATTTCATATGTCCATAAAGAACTTGATGTTTTACATGATTTCTAAATAAGAATTGAATATTTGATCTAACTAAACTACACCTATAGGCTTGGAGAGGAAACTAAGAGATTGTACACCTATAGGTTAAGTCATTGGTCCACATGCATTTGGTACTTGTAATTTACTTATGTTAACAAATCAATTAAAATTTGTTAAATTGTTCAATGCAAAACACATTTTTAGATTGCACCAATCATTTGGATCAATATTCTAATGACACTGGCTAATAGTTTTGTTTGAATTAGTTTGTTTATTAATGAATATGATGTCTTTCTTTATTGTTAGCATTTTCAAAAGATTTTCTATGGATTACATAATTAATATCTTTAATTTTTTCTTGATCTTTTATGAAGCATTCAATATGTATCTACATATGTTGTCAAAAAGGACTTGTAGAAATGTTCAAGACGATATTTAAACAATATTCTTGATTCAAAAAGTAGTGTTATGCATTTGTTTTCTTAAAAATTTTCAATCGAACATTTATAAAAATATGACAATATGATTCTTATTAATACTTGCATCCTCTACTTGAAGGTGGTGATATGGAACCCATATTTTTGAGTAAAGGGTGACAGTATATCACATAATGTAAATGACAAATGTTTTTGTTGAATATAATCTCAATATGGGACTATATCAATAATTAGCTTCATTAAATTGGAATAATCCCTAGGCTATTAAAGTCTTTAGCACTAATTTTTAGATAAAAATAGTCTTAAGAAACTTATGTGATACGAGAGAATGGAAGTGCTGCCCCATTTTTTTTATGTCTACGAGGTGAAAATGGTCTTTACCTGAGATATGCAAACTAAGACTATATATTAAATTTGTTAGTAAATAGTGTTAATTCACCCGTGTTGCACACAGTTTTTTAAATATTTTTCAAAATTTGAATTGTAACACCATTACATTCACTTACATACATCATACGTACATATACTTATAAATCAAATAAAAGTTTAAAATGAAGACATGATATGAATTTTATAAAGTTTGGCTTGAATTTTCTGTATGCTTTTATCTCTCTTTCATAATGATTTATTTTAATACTAACATTATAGTATTAGGGTTGTGGGATAATTAGCATGTAGAAAGCAAGTTTAGTCTTTGGAGATCAAAATATTGATTGAGAAAATTGAGAGTAGTATATATATTTATATATATTTTGAGCATAAATTAACACACAACAATTTGTACACCAAAAGGAAATATTTTAATTATAAAAACATGAAAATTAAAACAGTAGAGTCCATATGGAGTATACACGCTTCGGATAGCATTCTAAAGACCACTATTGATATGAATGGGAGGATGAACCCCTATCATGAACTCCATGGCCTTGGACTTCCGGGCATTAACATGTTGTCATAGGTCAGCCCCAAGTCTACAACACTTCAGGAGTGACTCGAGGGTTTCTACACCCTACTAGGAGTGATCTTTCATCTAGAGCATGGACATCTCGACATCGTATTGTCAAAGTGTTCATGCCATTTGGGGTAAGATTGTGCCTATACTACATTTTCTCACTTTCGTATTAAACCATACAATTAGTTGCTAAGGGTTCCATGGAACAGTTTGGCTCATGTTATTGTATACTACCCATAGAATCTCTATAAATTCACTTTCTTAATTTGAATTATCATAGAAATGGTTTTTGTTGTTAAGTTTCTATGGTCTCACGCACCTTTGACACCACCTAGTAATGACCTACAACAAATCTATAGAAACTCACGTGGATCACCTCACAGCAAACTTTCACACCATAACAATTGGATAACTAATGTTGCGAGAAATGTGTTTATGGGGTGATGTTAAATGATTAGACCCTAACATTTCAAGGGCGCGTTCTCAAACCATTCCAAGTGTTGCACTACATTTTCCTTTAAGAGATATAATATTCTCATGTAGTTCCCCTAGTTAATGGTGCAACCCAACTGTATGCAATCTATGTTCCCAACCACTCTTCATGGTATTCCACTTCTAATGTCTCCTAGACATCTAAAAAAAGTCATGAGTAACTATAAATAGAATAGAGCATTTACCCATCATGGTAGTAGCCGCTGATGTGCAACATGTATGCCTCAAATGGTAAGACATATTCCACACTTTCATACCCACATGAATACATTTGAAACAAATTCTTAAGGAGTGAGTTTTTCTTTCTACAAACATGGCTTATATGACCTTTACATGTCTCTAGGAAGTTGATGAAACTAGACTTTTGTATCTGGTTTGAGTTATTCATAACCTATTTGGTAGCTAATCTAAAGGATGTGGAACATACCATTCAGGAAGATTAAGATAGAACATTTTCAAGTTCTATATAGTTTGATATTTTGTAATAAGATTCCCGTTCAAAATGAGTTATGACACAGAAATTTGACTTGCTTATATAGGCTTCTAAAGGTTATAATATTTGCTAGGTCAATGTATGACTTGGGGATAGGTGAAAAGATGACACCACTTTAATATTGTTACAAATAAATTTACTAGCACAACAATCATCCAAAATTCCGATAGCACTATATATGATCTTGCAAGTCAAGGTTCCAGTACTATAGTGCATCCTAGTATACATATTTTGTATGGTCCCATACAAGGATTATGGTGATGAAAGAGCTAGAGTTCCAAAGCAACAATGCACAGAGATAAACTGATGTTTTATATAATTGATCTATTTTATGAATTAAACGAAAATGCAATCTATAGAGATAAGCATTCGTCATATAAGAGAGAGAAGTATATGTCGATGTAGCTTAGAATGGTACGCTTTTCTTAGCATAGGATCAAAGTCAAATTCATCATCTAGATCATGGAATGATAAGCCACCAAATAATTGAGTGTCTGCAGTTGCCACATCCTTAAAAAATATCACTAAATATATGCTACCAACACCTAGCTGATGGTGATCACAAAATTCAGCTCCAAATTCATTCAAACCCTTGTTCAAACACACCTCATTCCAACTCACTCAAACTTGGACTAATTTGAATGATAACCCTTGCAATAAAGATCTATAACTCTCCTCAAACCTTTATACAATCTCTCATATATGAATTTATGCACTTAAACCTCTCACACACTCATAAGCAACTCGTATTTTTTCCTCTAGAAGTGCCAATTTAAATTTGAATTCAAAACACTATTTTTTTACCCTTATCAACTCAAAACCATAGGAAAATTCAGACCTTCACCAATATCTCAACCAATAAAAAATAAAAAACATTTGCTACAATACATTCATGAAATTGACCCATGTAGGTCGAACACGCACCAAGACATCCAAACACGCCAAAAATGGCTCAACACCCCATCACTTGGTTCACCAAAGACCTCCAAACTCATAACCATGATTATTCAATCCTCCAAAGGCCTCACACATGTCAAATATTACATAAAAACATCTTCAATTATCACAAATCAACTTGAAATAATAAAATTATTCATAACACTAACAAGAAGGACCATTTCCTTCACAAAACAACAGCTTCTAGGAACCATTCTTCACCTATGAAACTCAAGATCACACCATAACACCTCAACTATTCCATATAAGAGCACATTAGAAATCCACTTACATTAATATCACATCCATGATTTCTAGAGCTCGTGAAACATCCATCTATACAAACTAAACTTACTTTCCTCTTCACCAAACTGAGCTGCCCAGAAAGCTATTTTGAAAACTCAATTGGTTTACACCCTTTCTGCCACTTTCAAGACCTCCAAATGTCTTCATTAAGGACAAAATTGATCCCTCTTAAATATAAAATAGATAAAAATAATCAACTAATCCAAAATATGAGACTTCTACCTTTATCTTCTAGCCAGAGCAATCTTGTCCTGAAAACAAGCAACCTTGTTCTTCACAAACTAAGATGGTTGACCTATCAAACCACCTCATTAAGGAACAAACTAGATACCATTGGAAATATCTCTGAATATTATTTCTAAAACATCTTACATTTCCTTTAAAATCTGATTGTAAGGCCTTCAACGAGGTCAATATTTTGTAGCTACTCATTCAGGCTTCTAGGCTTCTATGGCTTAAGAGTCAATATTGAGACCAATTTGCTCCATCACCTCCAAAGTCACTTCCAATATTAACCAAAGTATGTAACACCATAAGAATTTTTTTATAGGCACTAAAAAACCTCTAATAAGTATGAAAAAAAATAGTACAAACACCTTCAAACATACTTCTTCAAACAACTTCCGAGTCTTCAAGATTAAACTCCTTTAGGTTTTTCACAACCTCCCCTACTTCTATAGCCCTTTACAGTCCTATAGATCACTACTACAGTGCATTTATATGGTCTAAAATATTATCATAGTACATAGGATCAATCACATACAATTTACAACATGCTTCTCTTCATATTAGCCTTGTCAATGTTTAACACATCTCTACTCAAAACACGACAACATAGATTCATAGAAATATTCTTTCTTCCTTTACCCTTAACCAGCCATGTTTGTCCTTCTTAATCATCAAATACACTTCTTACACTTTCTGATGTCTTCATGACCCCTTTTGATGACCAAGGAGAACCTAAAGCTAGACTTCATTTGAAATCACAATCCTCAAGTATTGTACCTTCTCCCCGTCAACTAATGCTCTAATACTCTGTATCATATCCTTACATACCAAAAAATAACTTCATATTTTGAATATCAACCTTGTTATGTCAACATTTATTAAGATACAACTTCATGAGACATTATTGAATCCTCATGACCTTACAGTACCCTGAACATACTCAGAATCAAGCTTGATAATCAAATAGTGACTCAGACCTCAAAGACTCAATGGACTTACAATTTCCTTCAATACACATACTCACAGACCCAACTCCCCCTGGGTTATTAATTCATTTCATTAGGATACCAAGCCTTGATATTTTATAGAAATCTACTTCTATACACATATTTGACTAGTTTTCATAGCTATATCACAATCTTGTAAACTTAAAATCTTCTCAACATATCCATGATTTTACAAACCTCCCTTCGATTTAATACCTTATGATAGAACAAATATCATACCTCCATTTTTCTTTTAACTAAGCATAGTAGTGACCTTTATCATTGAACTTTAAGCTTTACATTTTCCTTTGTACATAATCAAACCTCTATGATGAATCCAAATATTGTGTAACACACTGTTACAGAGCTTTAATATCTATTTTCCTACTGGTATCATCACAAATATGACTCAAAATTCCTTGATCCTGTAGTGCCCACACTTTTTATAGCTCAGTAGCTTGTTGTTTCTTTGCTCATAGACATGTTTTGACAGAGATTTGTTATATCTTGGACATTATATTAGAGATTTGATCTTATTAGACATGTGTGGACATTCAGGCGTATAGCGCCAATTTAGCTTAATTTCTATGTTGTCACATTTTCTTATGATGTCATGGATACTAATGGATATGATGTTGTGTTTGGAACATAATTATATTGATGGATAGTTGTTGCATGTTGGGATTCTATGGTTATATGTCACTTTATCATCTTGTCTAACTTTGGAGAATTGAGTATAATTGTGCACGTTGTCGCATTTTGATTTCAGTAGGATGTTAGGCTAGTTTAGAACTCATTGATATCTTACTGAGTCGTTGATTTATATTTATCAGACAGGTGCGGTTAATGTGTGCAATGAGTGTGCAGGTGATAGGTTTACAGGAGAACGTGGGACTCAGGCCAGCTACACAATCTTGCACAAGCAGCCCACGGGCTGAGTCCTAGCCATGTTCATTGTGTGAAGCCTTAGTATAGGAGATTATTATTTTGGGCACTATGAGTGACCCCAATTTTTGTAATGTATTGTGCTTTGAATTATTAATTTTGTTTAGGGTAATTAGTGGAGTTGTAAACTTGTTTTGGGAGTTAATAATCCCACTTTCATTAAAGTTTTGATTTTGTTTAATGAGTCACTTAATCACAAGGGTTTAGGGTCACATGTGAAACCCTTGGGTGGTCCCCACACCCTCTACCCTTGTGCCAAAAATGTAAAACCCGAAATTGGGTTATTTTGGGCATTTTTGGGGACCCCTTTTTAGCTTGGGAGTTCCCCTAACATAAAAATGAGCCCTTGGACCCTACCTAATGGGTAGGGGGGCTTATTTTCAAGACTAGAGGTATTTTCCCCTCCCTTTTTGTCTCTTGTTTGGTCACATCCATGTAAGGGGTGTGGATTGCTGTGCTTATTAAAAGTTTCACTAATTTTGTCTTGCTAACATTTAAGGGAATTTGGGAGAAGAGGGCAAAAAGACAATTTTACCCTTTCTCTCTTTTGTTTTGGCATCTTTGACCTTGAAGAAGGAGAGGGGTGACACATGTCACCCCCTCATTTGTGAGGATTCTTGCTTGCTCCTCTTCAAATTCCCATTCATGGGAAAAGGGAGGGACTTTTCTTTTGGAATTTCTTGCTTGGATGCTTGGGTGTTTTGGAGCTTGAGATTGGCTTGAGTCAAGGTGTGGAGAAATTCGAAGTTGGAGAGATTTTTGGAGAGCTTTCCTTGAGGTAGGCTCTTATGTCTTTTTCTTGTGTTGTATTTATCTTAGTTGTTAGATGGGTTGCATGTTTTTTTATTTGGATTTTGGTTGTTGTTTGTTTTTTTACTCCCTCCATCATATGGCATGATGGAGTTTTGGAGTTTGTGGGGGAAGAGAGAGGGAATTTTCCCTCTCAATCCTCAAGGCTTGATGGACAAGCCTTGTAGGGTCTTAGTGTTTCCCCTCAATGGTTGAGGTGGGGAAGTTGATTCATTTGGCTTGAATCTCCTTCCCCATTCTTGGTAAGGAAACCCCTTTGGGGTTTGAAAATCCTTCCAAGAAGGACTTGGAGAAAGGGTGGAGGAATAAGGAGGGTTTTGATTGAATTTAGGAGCAATAAGGAGGGTAGGGAGATTTTTGATTTGTGCAAGCAATTTGAAATATAAATTTTGGAGAACTTTCTCCTCTCTTCCCCACTTTTGAGGAAGAACATGGGTTCTCCTCCTTGTAAATTTTGGAGTCTTGTTTGTATTTGACCTATTTTTGTGTGCTTGTATCATTTTTAGTTCACCCTCCATCTTGTGCAAGTTTTGGTTAGTTGACCTCTTTCCCATGGGCTTGGGGGAGGCTAGCATGCATCCCAACCTTGGGAGAGGCATGTAATGATGCCTATGGTTGGGTGGCAAACAAGCTCTTTCTCCTTGTTGGTTTTTCTTGAAGGAAAAGTACATTTTGGATCTCATGTTGAAAGTGGGTTGTTGGATTGGAGCTCCTTATCTCTTACACTCTATTGTGGACATTACCTCTTGTCTCTTGCAAGGAATGGTTTAATAGAATCTTGCATTGTTGTAAAACCTTCTTTGTGTTTGTAAATTTCTTTAAACAAGTGTAAGTCACTCTTGAGCAATCTCTCTTCTCAAGCTTGTAAGAAGTCTTGTAATGAGCCTTCTTGAGTAGTTTTGTATGTTGTGAAATTTGTTATATTTTGAATTTCAATCCTTGAAAAATAAAAGAACTATTGTAATAGTAATCTTCTTTAATATGAAAGTTGTTTGTAAAGTCTCCTTTTTATAAAGAAAATATATAGCTTGGGGATATGTCTTCCTTGTATAAAACATATGTATGCATTACATGTTGAGAATCTCCCATGTTAAGAATATGAAATAATCTTAATGGAAACTTCATCTTGAAAAGAAAAGTTTTCCCTCTTGTATTGTGTTGTTGGTAACAATAGATGCTTTGAATAAAAATAGTTTGTAACATTACTGGATGGGAAATTAAATACCATTTGTGAAATACATCTCTCATGTAACAATGCATGCTTAGTGATTTGAAGTTATACTAGCATTGAAGTCTCTTCCCTAGCTAACCTAACACTTATGGTTTTAATAGTAAAGCCAAATGTGATTGTACATCATCCTTCACTAAGTTTAAAAAAAAAAAAAAAAAAAACTTGTTCCCAAAGCATCTTTCCTTAATTGAAATGGATTTGCTACAATCGTTTGCTTTTGATTACAAAAAAAATATAATAATATTAAAAATTTCTTAATGAGCATATGTTGAAAATGACTATTGGATGTCATATCAAATAGTATTGTCTATTATCTATAACTTGGATGGTATTAGTTTTATCTATTGTATCTGCAACTTGGATGGTTTAGTTTTCATGTATTATATAAAGTTGTCTTTGTATATTGTGGTATAACCATGTTATACTTCTGAAATATATATATTATATATTATATATCGTAATATATTTATTATATATCATAATATATTATATATATTACATGTTTTGCATATCAACATATCATATTTGATATATAAGTTTTAATAAACAAAATATATAATTATTAACATCATATATATATATATATATATATATATATATATATATATATGTATGTATGTATATTACATATATTATATTGTAAGTTAAACAAAAATAAATTATTAAAAATAAATTTGTGGGGGGGGGGGGCGTGAACCCCCCCACGCCTGCAAAAACAAAAAAACAAAGAAAATTGGTGGGGGGTCGAACCCCCCCACACCTGCACTGTCCCGGGGGGGGGCCGTTGCCCCCCCCCAAACCCACCTACGCCGCCCTTGGGACACTGTCCTGCCACCCGCCCCCTCTCTCCTCGCCTCCCCCCTCTCTTGCTTGCTACTGTGTGCAGCACCCACACCTGTCCCCTGCTGTGTTTCCTCACACGCCTGCCCTGCTCTCCCTCCCTCCACGACTCCATGTGGCCTCTCCCTCTCAAAAAAACATAGTCCCCCTGCTTTGAAAACCCTAGTCGCCCCTATTCATACAAATGAATATATATATATATATATATATATATATATATATATATATATATATATACATATGTATTTATTTTAGATTGATATAACTTAATAAACAAAAAAAAACAACATGGTAATTCCATTCTTGGAAATCTCCATGAATCTAAAAACTTGCACATACAAGAGCCAAAACCAAAACAAGATGAGAAAAAGAATAAAGAGAAAGAGAAGAAAAGGGTTATTAGGGGTTTAGGGCAAACTTTAGGTTGACTCCAAAATCTAGGGACCAGATTTATTTGATCATAGGGTTCAAATGAAATCCTACTTACTTTTGAAAATGAGTAATATTGTGGGATTAAACCTTTTCAATGGGGAATTTTTTTTTAATAAAGAATGGGTAGATATTTTCTCTTGTAGGTTGTTTTAGTCAATATTATATATGTTTTCTTTAAAATGTGTGAACATTATTAAAAGCTGAATAAATCAAATTAATTAAAAACAATGTCTTAGCAATTTGGTGAAAATTGTACCATTAAGAATAAAATTACTTAATGAAAATGTTCAGGCGAAACATTAGATCGCCTTTCAAAAAAAATAAATAAAAAAATATTTACCCCAAATTTGAGAAATTCCTGGTTTGGTTTGTTGTCCCGAGAATGGGCACGACATATGAAGATATAGAGATATACATAAATGACTATATCAGATACATAAATTACTATATCAGATCCATAGACACATTGGTATCAATTGACATTATTGTAAGCAAATTCTGTGTTTATTAATAGATGGAAGATATTGGCTGAATCTAAGTGTCATTCTTGTGTGTAATTGAGTAGTGCATGTTATTGATTCAGTTATGATTACTATTTAAAGTTTGTTATTTCATAGATCTGAAAGTGGCATACATTGCATAATCATATATTAATTATAAATCTTTGAGTTTATTCCTTCATCATGCTAACATCCTACTACAACAACCCTAAAGAGGGACCTAGTACATTTGCATGCTTCAAGTGAGCGCTCAGTCTAGGATGAGTGATGTGCCATCATGTCTAGGGAGTTATCTGGTAAATTATAGGTTACAACATTGGTTCCGTTGCCGAGACCTCTTTTTCAGTTTTTTTCAGGATGGTTAGCGATGAAGACGTACTGGTTAACTCTAGCAAGTATTGAGGAATGGATACATGATCTTGAGGAAGAATATGTATGGTGGTTAAGCAGTGGATCTGACTTTAACACACGCACTTGGGTAGAACAAAATCTATATGACAGCTTATATGAGATCTTTTTCACCATCTTTCTAGTAGAACTATATAAGTGGCTTACTGCTTATGCATCTCATCAGAAATGCAGGTATCACACACTTGTCTAGAGGTAGGAGATATGATGCTGATTTGATCTAGACTCGCGTTGTGAATACGTGGTTTCATGGTGTTCTAAATAGTTATATTCTACAATATTCAATTTTGACGTACTCTTTCCTGGAAGTAGCTGAATTCTATTTTTTGTGGTATCTAAGAGGAGTATATTTACGAGGTATTCCACTGGCGATTAAGATCTTTATGGTAACTTTGAACTTGGAGAGTAAACCAGTGGCTAACTAAACCTCACCATGCGCAAGGGCAGGAACAAGTTTGGTGAAATATGGCAGACCTAGTGGCAGAGAGGTAAAGAGAGGAAAGGTGGCTTAAGTTTAATGAGGTGTGTGAGAGGGAGATAGAGAAGCAATGTTACATTACATAAAGTATGGAGTTGAGGAGAGAGATGGATCATGAAGGATTTATAGCTCATGTAGAAGAATTAGAGCAAGAGCATCAGGAACTCCCCCATCTTGGAAAACATAACAGAGATCCCCCCTCATCCTGACACAGAAGTGTGCCAACAGAGACTACCTGGACCGTGGGTGCACATATTAATACACATAGTGTCCTAGTCCTTGCACATGGTTTTCCAGTATCTAGTATGAAAAGGAACCAGAAAACTAATTTGGGAAGCACGAGAGCAGGAGTAAGTCAAGGAGCAAGTACATCAATGGCAGGACAGATGACTTCAATGATAATTGGAGGCACATCCTTAAGTGCGTCATCCACATAGAATGTGAGCACACAAAATTTTGGCTTCACCTCTAGAAGTGGAACTACCTCACAGACTGTATAGTACTAGTATCAGAGCACAGGGGATTACATCTACAGGTCATATTCCCACTACAGGTGGAGGATCAGGAGGTATAGGTTGTTTTAGTTCCAGTGTATCTGGTGGTTCTAGAGGTAGAGGGAACACATGAGGTTCTAGATCAAGTGGTCAAGGTCCGCAACAACCACATAATATTTATATGGAGATGTCTCTTTGTATCCCAGAGTATAGAGGTATAGAGGATACTACTAAACATGTACAAATGTGTGAAATCTTTTGGCACACTAAGAAGATCATGGCTGCTGAGCATAAGCCAAGTTAATTTTCTACTACATTACAAGGATGTGCACACAACCGATATAGGAAGTTTAACCCTGATCAAAATTGCATGGATTATGTAGCATTGAAAGATGTTTTCTTGAAAGTGTTCAATATCCCTGAGCTTGAGTAGAAGAGTATTAGTGCGCTCAAGGATTTCAAGCAAGGCACTAATGAGTGTGTACATGAGTATGATGCTCATTTTAAGAAACTTTTATCTAATTTATCTTATGATATTCATGCTGGGAAATATGCATAATGGTTCATTTAACGATTGATTACACCATTTAGAAGGGTGATGCCACATAAGACATAAATTGATCTATGTGAAGCACTGGAAGTAGCTTTGCATGATGAGGTACTTGCGATAATTGAAACTTGCATTATTCCTTTCTTAGAGGCACATCTTGTAACTATGGCAAAGAAGTTAGAAAAACTATCAAATAATCCTGCCCATGAAACACACTAAGGAATTTGGTGTACATATTGTGAAGTGGAAGGTCACAACCAAGTATAGTTTCCCTCACAAATCTATACACTCATTACTATTAGATTGTGAGATCTATCATTTGAATCATGATGCTAGTCACTGTCCTTTGTTACTACGCATGATAAGGAAGAATGTATCTTGCTTTTGTAAGATTTGCAGGTCCACGACCCATGATACTGAGGATTTTCAGTTGATTGGTCAGATCTAGGATGCTATGGACGTTGGGGTATGACAGAAAAGTGTAACAAATAATTCTAAGGGTAAGAATGAGCACCATGATAGAGATCATAATCCAATGCGCTATGACTGGAATGAGGGGCATTTTAAAGGAGGTCATGGAAGGGGACGTGGATATCATGGTGGATATGGAAGACAAGGCCATGGTGGAGGAAGAGGTGAGTTCCCTCATGGAACATGTTATACGTACGGATCTCCTGACCACTATAGGTGTAAATGTCCTTAGAATATTTCATGTTCTTTCTGCGGGAAGAACCATAGCTATGAAGAGTGCCTAGACTTATATCAGCATCTGAGTAAGCAACATAAGTAAGAAAACAAAGGTGCCAGGATGGTTAGAATCCCATTTGCAGTAGAAGATTAGTGGATGCCCAAGATAGCATAAGGACCTGAGGTATTGATAGTGAAGATTACTACACATGCTGAAGTGGCACGCGTAAGAGAAGAATTACACCAGAAGCCTACGATCACTAAGGAGGAGGTTTTTTATGCAAGGTACCTTGATCCCACTCATCAGAAGGATGTTTACTAGGATACCATGGAAGTGCTAAGGAATCTTCAGGGTGAGATACAATACTTAAAGGAGTATAAGAAATTTTTAGAGATAATTTAAACTGATATCAATGATCTACAAGAAGTTTGCAGAATGTTGTTCCATGATAACACTATCCCACTATTAGGAAGTTGGTTAAATGGGAACACTCCACGCACAAGTCTTGAGACTAGACGATAGATCTTACATGAAAATATTCCCCCTGATAACATTGAATATGACAAGGAAATTACTCTGAATGTTGTTGTGGATGGGTGGCTTTTGAGCAACATATTGATTGATACAGGTGCGGAAGTAAATGTGCTTACATTAGATGCATGGGTACAAGTAGAAAGGTCTCCATTATAGCCATCATCTAATGTGTTGTTTATGGAAAACCGAACTAAGGCCACCCCCATAGGAGTTTTGAAGGATGCATTTATAACCATACAAGGGGCCAAGTTCACTAGGGATTTTGAGGTATTAACACTTGTAGAAGCAGAGCATTTTCCATCCTTGCTTGGATGCCCTTGGTGTTATGTGAATAATTCTAACTTAAGATTCAATAAGGGGTATATCAGCTTTGAGAATAAGGAGGAAAGAGTTGTGAAACATTTGATAGATGGGAAGTCTACACCATATGTTGAGCCTCTAAGTGAGGAGGACTTAAACTAAATTTATGTACGTGCTATTCAGGACCAAGAGGTCAATGATCCATCAAAAGAAGGCATCATATAGTGGGAGGATTCCCATTCTATTTGTGATACTATCATTATTGATTATGATAATTGGGCTTATGGTACATATGAATTAGTAAGGCACAAAGTAAAAAGTGTGGTTACGCGTAAGAATGGACTTCATTCAGTTTGATGGATAGGTAGCACAGTACCCTAGTATATGGGGGCAGAAGATCTTCCTATGTTTTTAAAAGCCATGGAAGCACAGTGGACAAATCAAATTAAGAGGGGAAAGGTACATTTTATTGGGGAGAACCACAAAAGGGCACATTTGAGATATTAAAAGAGAAGCTTACTACCATGCCCATTCTACACTTTCCCTCATGGGATAAACCATTTCATGTGCATGTGAACACCTCTAGCATGTCCATTTGTGCTATGTTAGCTTAGACTAGAGAAGGTATTGTCGATCATCCAATTTATTTATCTAGTAGGCTTTATCTCTCACTTTTGTAGATACAATGGAAACACCTCAGGTCTATGGGTATACCTATTGTTGAGGTGAGTCTCTAGTATCAAGGCCGGTTCCTTATTGATGTATCCTAAACTAATTTTTTGGGGTTTTGAGGGTAAAAAGATGACTGTAACTGAAATTGAAATGGGTGATACACCAAAATTATTGAGGGATTTGACTGAGTATATGCACAATAAAATTGAGAATGAATTTTAGATGCACAAACCAATGGTTTTCAACAAAATATTAAGGCAAAAAACTTATGTATTGAGGGATAAATCACAACAACACAACAAGATAAACATGCACACTAAGACTATGCAGAAAATACCAGATTTGCAGCAAGGTAAGATGATTAATCAGGGAATTAACATTCACAAGAATTAATGGAAAGATACACACCACTGCAAATAATTGGAAAGGCCAAAACTAGTTCTCATTCAAGGAAAAACTGGTAGAAAATATGCTTCAACACTCCTATGTCCAAAAATTCCTCCTTTGTGCCTTGCTAGTGCACACAATATATAGCAAAATAATTCACCCAACCCATCCTAAAAATAGACTACAGTTTGTACTCGCCCATGCATGCTAATTTTACCCCTTTATCATGAATAAATAAAGGAATAAAAATAGACATGTTGATTATAATGAGGCATTAATAGCCTTAGTTACAAAAATAAAATCAAGTCAAAGTGTAGTTGACTGATCTATTTTTAATAAAAATAAAATTGGGTGAATAATTTAGCTAATAATAGATGTTGATTGTTGTGCAAGTCTCCTCCAATGTGCATGCATGGTATTTTGTCTTCTTGTAGTATGATTAAATAATCATATTAATATTGATGTTGACACTTGCATATTCACACTTGCAAGGGTATTTTTGCACTTCTTTGTTTTGTCCCCTTGTGAACATGCAAAATATCTGTGTGTGAAAAAATAATGTTAATTTTGATCTTCAATACTTAGAAAAATATTCAACCTCTAATGTGGGGACCACCTGTAGGCATGTGCAAGAAAATAATACCTTTATTTTGTGAAAAATAAGGTAATTAGGACTTCAAAAATGGTCTTCATGATCTCTGATATTGACTCTCCTTGTCATGTAATCCTCTTGTCTTTTCCATGTCTTCTTTAGATGACATGGCAAAAATTATTTGATGCAAGCTAAAAATAATGCCTTTAATTTCAACAATTTAATAAATAAAAAATTTACCCCACTGTGGGGACCACTTATCATTCATCCTAATGGGACTTCCTTTTGAAAACAAGTTCTCATACATTAATTTTTTAACATAGTTGGTCACATGAACATCACTCATCCTTTGATTTTATCATTTCATTATTGCAAATTTTAAGGTAATAGGGATGATCAAATTTTTACAATTTTGCAAAGACATTAGATCCTTGAAAATTATGATTATATGATTGGCCCCTTTTTGCATTTATATGATACCTTAACATTGTTTTGAATCCTTTTGATTTAAATATTGATTAATATAATTTTTTTGGATAATCATTACTAAGGCATTATTAATGGTTGACCCCTTTTTATCAAATTGCATAATAATATTTTTTCCCCTTTTGATTTGGTTAGTTCCACTTTGATTTTACTAATGTACTTTTTGGCCCTTTTTGATTTTTGGTAGTGGATGTGATAACCATATGGACCTTAATAAGGTCAATGCAAATTGATTCATTTTATTGGGGCTGGCCCCCCCCCTATGATGACTCACCATTCTTGATTTGTTAATGGAATTTTTAACTCAAACTTGGTTGAGTTTCTTCAAACCTTGTTTGGTATTGATCATTGGGATTTGATCTCATCCATTCGATCAATTTTATGTTTACCCATTTTAGGGTTTTGATTTTTGATGTTATCAGCCATCTTTAACCAAGGGTAGTTGAATGTGGATTTGATCATGTACATGTGATTTAGCCATTGATTTTGACAATTGATCTGATTGTGATTGTATTGAGTTTTGCATTGATCTTGTGATTATCCTTGAAATTTTAATCCATGTACCAAATCTTGATAAACTGGAACTTGAAAGCTTAACTCTTGTAAGTTGGTTTTGTGATTTGATTGTTCATTTGATCAAATTTGATATTTCTGATTTTGATCTTTAACTCATTGATTGAGTTAGGTTTAAATTGAATGGTTGAGTTTGGTGAGTAAAAACAACTCAACCCTAATCATTTGATTCATTTGCATTTTCATTTTCTCTGGGCGAAAAAGCCCTGGAAAAATTTTTTTTCATTCCATTAATCTTGATCTTTGAGCTCAAGAACTGATTTTCTTGAACATTTAAGACTTTATCTGAGTTGCATATTTTTCTGTTTTATGATTTTTTTTCTCAGGCTTCAATAAGTTTTGATATTGCTTCTACATCCATGTATTCTTATGTGAGGGTTTTTGAAATAAATCTTTTTCTGGCTTCTTTGGCAAGTTTAAAATTCTTTGATTTTTGATGGCTTGGATTTGATCATTGGGTTTTTGTTTTGATTTTTTTCAAATATAATCGGACCATTTGAGGTGATATTATTCTAATTTGTCTTATTGTTAATTGCATTTTACATTTTTTAAATTTGATTCAATTGTATCAATTTTACATTTAAGGTAAATGTTGTTTCTCTCTAAATCTGTTTTTATATTTTTTTTTTAATTTTATAGCATAGAGTTTCGAGCTCTTAGCTTTTGAAGCTATTTTTTTCACGACTTGAGTGTAGATTTTTTATCTTGAAGTTCTTAGAGATCCTATTGAGTTATTTTTTTTTGGGATTTAGCTTGCGAGTTCGAGCTTTCATTTTTATTTTTTTTCCCCGAAACTAAGCTGAATGACTAAATTGTTTTCAAATCTTTAATTATATGCTTATTGATTTTGATTCATTTACTTGGGCTTCAAGATGAGTCAAGCTCATTGCATCACTATGATTTGAATATCATTATTTCTTTATTATTATTCTGAACTATGAATTTTTATTCATGTGCTATTAAAGTTCAATTGTACATTCTTCATTTTTGAGTTAGTCATTACCTTTGATAGACTACTGATTGGGTGATTTTGTGAAATTTTAGCATGTTTCATTATTTCTATCCCTTTTGGATTTTTTCATTTATACCTTGCAATTTTGATTCTTTAGTAACTCAATTTCATTTTTTCAATCTGTTAATTTATCTGAAAGGAAGTTTTTTGAAATTATTTTGGTGATTTATTTATTTGACTTGTAATTCTCATCAGGTGTAACTTGTACTAAATATGTGATTTCAACCTTTTTGTCACAATTTTTAACTTTTTCTTTCAAACTCATCCCTTAGAATTTCTTCTTTTTGAAACTGCTTTCATTTATGCTTTTTCAATATTGTCTTCTTATATGATTTTGCAAATTTTCTCCTTTTTATTTGTAACAACTCTTTGAAGAAATCTATCTGAGCTTTGAGTTGTACATACTCATTCTGAATTTTTTTGATGTTATGCTTGGTAATTATTTGTATGAGCTTCATCTATTACTGGGTATTTTAATTCCCTATTTTTTTGACTTCTAGGGTTTCAATTATTTCTCTTGAATTTTCTATTTGTGATTTAACTATTTGTTAGTTCTTAAATCAATTCTATTTTAGCTCATGTAGCTTTTTGTTTGTAATTGAATTTGGGTTGTGTTTTCTTTATATCAGTAAACTGAAAAATTATCTACATGTTTGAATGTTGTAGCTAAATCTCTTTCTTTTCTTGAAACATGATTCTCCACATGGACATGCTTTGAATTTGTTTCTTGATAGATTTTTACTTTGCATATGAGTTTTCTAAACGTTGTTCATTCTATATACATTGATGTTTCCTTTGTTTTTTGTATTTTTTCAAGAGTCTGAAGTATTTCATATATTTGGATTTCTATTTTATAGTTAAATCTATTTCTGTATTGTTTTTTCATTTTGTTGAAACCTTGTTGTATTCATTAACTTTGATTGAACCTTCATGAAAGCCTTAAGGAAATTTCTTCTTGAAAGTTTGATTTGTGTGCTTGAATGCTTTATTCATCTAATCTTTTGATTTTGATTTTTCTTGAACAAACAGTCATTTTGAAACTTTGAATTAATCTTTCATTGAAGATAAAATGTATTTTGTTTACTTTGCAAAATTGAGCATCTATCTTTGATTTATTTCTGAGATGTGTTTTTCTTTGTAACTTTATTTATTCTTTCATGCTTACACTTTTTGACTTTTACTAAAGATTGACTCTAAATTATAATTCCTTTCTTTGGATAGATGTAATTTTTGATTTTATTTTTGTTCTAAAATCTATTTATTGATGTAATGTAACTTATCTTTTTCTTGGAAATCTTTAAGTTTGAAATGCTTTTAATATTCATGAAAAATAAATTTGTATGCTTGAGTGAAAATGAAATGAACTTTGTAATTATGTTTAATGCTTATGAGTTGTTGACAAAAATCCTATTGTTGATTCATAAATTTCCTTTGAATTCTTAATTTATCTTTTATAAAATGGAATTTTGGAAATATATTTCTATTGATAATTTGTATTGAAACTACACTAATGTATCAGTGCTTTTTTAATGAAAATGATCCCTGGCTAGAAAATTCTTGAGCATTCTAATGTGGTTATTTTCATTCATCTTTGTTACATATTTTCTCTGTAAATCATTGCATTTTTTCAGTTTGATATTGCTTCCTATTTGAATATATCTGATTTGATAGAATTTGTGTTGTATAATATATTGTAATTTGAAGTGATGTATTGACATATGATATGTTGAAATTTTAATAAATTGATTAATTGGAATAATATTGTATCTGATGTAAATTCATTAATATTTTGATTTAATTAAAAATAATCTAATATTTTGACTTTCATGAAAATGATTGCTTATTTTGTAAATAACAACTTTAAGTTACTTGCATTTGATCTAGATGTTAAATTCTACCCATTACTTATCCATGTGATTCACTGTTGGAAATTTTGTTTGTAAATTGATATTCTGATGAATTTTCAATAATTGAAAAAGAAATAATTTATTTATCCTTTCATGCAATAAATTGAAATTGTCTATGTATTCATGTTTTACTTTTGCTATGAAAACTTTGAAAAATTTTCTTCCTTCTGGATCTATCTAAATCTTGGAGTTAACTTTGAAACTGTTTTATCTTTATTTTATGGAAATGTATCATTTGATAGCTTTTTTATACACTTTTCTATGAATCTTTGCATTTTGTAGCTTACTTTTCTGTTCTATACTTCATGTATTCTAAATGAACTTCTTATCTTGTGATTATGAATTTGCTTTCTTTGTATTTGAACTTTGAGTTAGTACTTTCTTTTTATTGCTGAACTCTTGCTTGAATTCTATTTGAATTTTGAAGTTCATTGATGTAAATCTATACTTTGATAGTACAAAATTTTTTTTAAAACATGTATTGATTTCTTTTTTGTAACCTATACCTGCACACTTAAGAAAATAGTTAGAAAATAATTAGGCTTTTTGGCCTCTCTTATGTTCCATAGTGATTTTTATTTTTCTTCCTTTTCTGTCATGATTCTGGGAATCATATGTGCTACTGTAGGATACTACTTTTTCAATTCTGTATCTGTTACTTGCTGTACGTTATGCCTCTTGATATTAAGATTCATTTGTATGAAGTTAGATAGTACATGAGTACAGATTAAACCCTGAGCTCTTGACTGATGTCTTTTATCTTTTATTTTTATGGTACATGTAGATGTTGGATGATAAAGATGGAAGATGGAACTGAAAGAAGAACAAAGAAGACTAGGAGAAAACCAAAGGCAATGATGGGTTTCTTCTATAATCTTTTACTTTTAACTTTATGCACATATACTTTCTACTTCAGTAGTTATGAGTTACATCCCACGGCTTGTGTGGGAAACATTGAATTTCTTCATGAATAAATGACATTAATTTCTATAACTGAGTTGTATACTTCTTTCTGCATTCAAATTTTATGATGGATATTGATTGTATAATGAAATAAACAACTCAATCACATGATTAATAGTATTTAAAAACGCTGAAATAATTAGTTTTGATGTACCTGTAACTTAATAATGAACTCTTCTCAATTCCATGTAACTGCAACTCTTTTGTTCTCTTGAATTTAACATTTCACCTAAACTGTGATTCCCACCTTCATCAAGGCAATGCATTAGTCCTTCAGGGATTTTGTGTTTCCTTGCTGAAGATGAACATGGAATGGAAATCTATGTGAGGTGTTACATTCTGTAACAACACACATAGCTATAGATTACATGTAGTTAATCAATTGTTGCAACTGAAACCATAATAAATTGTATGATTCCCCTAGTTAGGTCCATTCATCAATGCCTTCCATCGAAAACAAAGTTTTGAGTTTCCCATTTTTGCACGAGTGCAAAAATTGTCAACATTTCTAGTGATCCTACGGGGAAAGTTGCCTGCTAGCTTGTAGACCAGTGCCTTGCTCTTGTCCATTGGGCATGGAGTCAAAGCATATAACCAAAATCTACCTTTTGAAAAATTGACCCTTCTGAAAAACAAACTAAAGTTGGGAAAGGATCTGGTAAACTAGATCACATGCACGAGTGCACTTATTGAATTGAAAAAAATTGCAATGTGCATGAACTGCACTTATTGAAAGGGAAATCCTACTCTAACCAAACACTATAGGATTTTCAATAACAATGTTTAAGAAACATACCATTCACAGGAATGGGAAGTTCCTCTTTGTTCAACCTCGAAAGATGAAATGCATTGTGCTCTTTGCAAGTTGCAATCATGTAAGGACCACTCCAGATTGTATCAAACTTCATGTGGTTTCCTGGCTTTGCATGATCAACATCCCATTTCAACACAATGTCTCCTTCATTGAAGACTCTGAACTTAGCCTTTTTATCAAATGTTTTCTTGATCTGTCTTTGATTCTTTTCCATATTCAGATGAGCTTGATCTCTTAGCTCTTGTAGCTCCATTAATTCTGCATAACGAACCTGCATTGGTTCATTCTCAAGTAGTTCCATCTGATGCAGTAAATCCAATGTGGGAAACTCAACTGAGATGGGAATTCTTGCCTCTCATCCATAAACAAGATTGTACGGTGAATTGCCAACTGATCTTTTAGGAGTCACTCTGTCAACCCAAAGTGCTGAATTTAACATTAGATACCAAGCTCTTTGGTTGTCCTTGAGTGTTCTTTGATGATCTTCAAAATATTTTTGTTAGTTCTTTCAGCTAACCCATTACCTTGTGGGTAATAATTAGATGAAGTACTCAAATAAATTCCATGCTTGATAGCCCAATCTGTTACCTTTGCACCAAGAAATGCTAAGGCATTATCTGAAATGATAGTTATTGGAACACCAAATCTGCAAATTATACCTTCATAAAATGATAAGATTGAAGTCTCATTAGCTTCTTTCAAAGCTACTACTTCAGTCCAACGTGTAAAATAATCTGTAGCAGTCAAGATCCACTTGTGTCCTTGTGATGAAGGTGGATTTATCATGCCAATGAAGTCAAGACCCCACTGCATGAATGGATCCACTGAAATAGGCTGTAGGGGAAGTGAAGCTAAACATTCTTTTCCAACAAAGAAAGCACACTTCTTACACTTTCTAATCCATTCGAAGTAGTCCTTGAATATGTTGGGCTAATAGTAACCAATTTTCATAATTTTTAAGGTTGTAGTACGTGCTGAAAATTGACCTCCTTAGGTCCTTCATGAAACTCAGATAATAGTTGTTGAATTCTATCATAATCAATACATCACAGCAAAATTCCATTTATATCCCTTTTAAACAACACACCATCAATGAAAACATAAGGTACAACTTGTAACCTAAAATATATTCATTTATTCTTGTCCATACCTTTCAGATAAGTACTGTGCTATAAGTAATTAATCAAATTAGTCATCCATCTTGATTCCTTGAACTTCTAGATTGAGTTTTGGTTGCTGATTTTTAGGCTGTAATAAGATTTTTGACTATTGATATGTGATTTCAGCATGTTGTAATGAATTTTCTGATTCTACAACCTGTTTTTTTCCCATATCAGTAATCAGATGTTCACACAATCCTTTTCCTCAAACTATTTTTGCAACACAGATGTCAACATCATACTCCATAACCTTTGTAATCTAGTCTACTCTCTTCTCATTTAGTTCTTTGTTCAATAAGAACGCTTTAACACTTGGATGAGAGACTAAGACATGTATCTTATTATTGGAAAGTATGTACTTGAATTTCATTAATCTTCTAACTACTGAAAGTACTTGTTTTTTTCAAGAAAAGTGTACCTTGTCTCGTAGTCATGTAAGATTTTCCCAAAGAAAGCAATTGGCTGCTCAATATTTTCATCATTAACCTGAGTTAATATGGCTGAAATGGTTTCAGCTCCTGCAAGTGCATACATTGTAAAATCCTTATCAAAATTTGGATTTTCTAGAGTAGGAGCTTGTGAAATAGCTGTCTTGATAGTTTCAAATCCTTTTCTTCCTTCACTATTCTAAGAGAAAGTTTTATCTTTCTTTAACATGGGTGTTAATGGCTTAACCAATGCTACAAAATTTGGAACAAATCTTCTAATAAAGTTGATTTTTCCAAGAAAACTTTGTAGTTCTTCTTATGATGAGGCAAGGATAGCTGTGAAATTACTTCAATTCTGAAAGGATCAATAGCTAAACCTTGTCTAGAAACAATATGTCCAAGTAATTTACCTTGATGGACTGAAAATATAGACTTATTAGGATTCAATGATATTCCAAACTGTCTGCAAAGCTGAAAGGTCTACCTTAAATGCATAAGATGGTAATCAAAATTCTTCAAAAATACAGTAAGATCATCTAAATAAACCAATATGCATTTATTTAGTAGAATATGAAAATCCATGTCCATTACACGTTGAAACATTGCACTACATTGGAAATCCAAAAGGCATTATTTTGTAAGCATAACTACTCCAATTTGTAGTGAAAGTTGTTTTGTATCTGTCTTCTTCACGCATAAGAATCTGATTGTATCCGTTATAACCATCCAAAAGGGACAACCTATCTAAACCTGAAACTGTTCTTAAAATCTGATCCATGTTGGGAAGCGGATAATGATCTTTTAATGAAGCTTTGTTAAGATCTCTAAAATCCACACATAGCCAGATTTCTCCATTCTTTTTTCGAACAAGAACAAGATTAGCTACCCAACTTGAATGTTTGACTGGAAATATAATACCTGATTCAATCAACTTGGATAACTCTTTTCTCATCAAGGGTTCAATCTTAGGATTTACAGGCCTTTGTTTTTGCCTAACTGGCTTGGAATTTGGCTATAACTTTATGGTATGCTGAGATAAAATTGGTCAAAACCTCTCAGATATTGGAATTTCCAAGAAAAAAAATCTCTGAATTCTTTACACAAATTAATAAAAGACTGTTTTTCAGCTAAGGAACATACCTTTCTGATAAATAATTTCTTTTCATCATCAACTAAGATCTCTTCGTAGTTATCTACGTGAGTCAAGATCTTTCCTTTTTCCTTTATTAATTGATCATCAGAACTGAAAATATATTCTATTGTGACCAGAACTTGGGGTAGTTTGTTTGTTTTCAATTGGAAAATCTAGTCACCATATAAATGCTGTAGTTTTTCTTGATTTACTGTAGAAAATTCAGCTTTTTGCTGTAGAAATCTGTAGATTTTTCTCATCATCTTCGAAAACTTGCCAATTTTATTCATTATCAGGTACTGAAGGTCTGAAAATCAGTTTTATATGTGGTTGAACTTTGTTGTTTTCATCTGTTCTAGCACCTCAAAGCTAGCACCAATTATTGCAAGTCTGTCTACATGTTTGTTTTCAGCTCTTGGAACAGATTAGATATTAATAGCATCAAAATAATCCATTAAGTATGAAACTCTATGTTTGTAAGATTTTAGTAATGAATTCTTACACACATTAAAGTTTTTTACTTGATTAATCACTAACTCTAAATCACCAAAAACTTGTAACATGTTGATACCTCTTTTTCTTGCCCATTGTAAGCCATGAATTAATGCTTCGTATTTAGCTATGTTACAAGTACATGAAAATTACAGACTTAGAGCTGAAAAATACCTTTCATTTGTAGGGGAAGTGAGCATCAAACCTGCACCTTGTCCTTTTTTATTCTTGGCTCCATCAAAATGAAGCTTCCATAACCCTTCTGTTATTTTTTCTATTTTGGACAACAAGGGAATTGGTGCATTTTCTTCATGAAAACAATAAATGCCAAATAAATATTCTTCCGCTTCTTTAAAAGGATCATAAGCATGTTCCTCTTGAGTTTTTTCATCCATAAACAAATTAGAAAATGATCTAATGCAAAAAAAAATGTGCTTTAACATCAAAATCAGATTGATCTATAGCTGCATAATTTGTTGCAACATTTGAAGCATGAGGCTCAATATGAAATCTAGCTAGAGGCTCTGAATTAGCAATAAATTTAGTTCCATACCTTGTATTAAAGAATAAAAATGACCAATCTAAAGAAAGATAACCTCCTATATTTGTTGTAAAATCCTTGATAAACATAAGGCAAAGTAGGGAGGTAAATTATACAATAGTAACATCTTGTAAGATAGAAACATTTGGACAAGCATGTAAAGTTACCTCCAAATTCTAATGATGCCAATTGTGTTGATTGTTGTTCCATCTAGCTATACAAACTTTTTTCTGTAGGTTCATACTGCAAGCCCAATTTTTTTGCAATTGCTTTGGGTATAACTGTGTTGCTTGCACGACTATCAACTATGCAGTTATGAACTAAATGATCTCTAATAATAAGAGAGATAAAATGGTGGTGGTTTTTTATATCATGAGAATTTAAAACATTTTTTTACAGTAAAATTAACCTCCTTCATGTGATATTGCTCCATTGTACCAAGAACCATATCTACTTTCTGAGTTTCCTTTTTTGCCAGTTTGAAGAAATCTACAACTTAGCAAGCTCATGAGTAAGTAACTCTTGATGTCATAGAATACTTAGAGCATCCCACAATGAAATATTAATATTATGATTTTTCATTACCTCAAAAATATTAAAATAAGAAAAAGTATTTGAAATAACTTCTACAGTTATATTATAAGATTTAGCAAAAAGTGACTCTGCTTTAGCAAATTTTGAAATATGAGGTATAAATAATCTTCTGGGATCAGGCTGTAATTGTTTTTTCTGCTCTTTAGGTGATAAATTACTTGTTGATTTTGAAGGAACAACAGATATATTTGTGATTTTTGACTTGTACTTACTATTTTATCAGTGACTGTAGGTAGAAGAAGTCTATTTTTTTGTTTTTCTTTATCTTGAGCCTTTTCTTGAGACCTAGTTGAAACTGCAATAAAATATTCCTCTCCAAAGATAATTAGATTCTATTCTAGTTGTTTCTGAATATGATCATCTTGCGAGCCACCCCTCATTTGAGGCATAAATAATGCTTCAGGTTGATGTTGTCCAACAAGGATTATATTCAGGAATGCATTTGGAAAATTAACAGCTGAATGATTCTATTTACAAGGTGGACACCATGTTATGTTTGTGGAGCCTATGTTCATGTTAGAGTGTGGTACACCTTCTATGTGTTACACTCGGGTATTTTTATGGCGGTCCCGCTTGCCAGTGAGTGGGTCAGGGGGGTTTGGGGGGGGTGAAGCCCCCGAAGCAAATTTTCATGGGTGGTTTATTAACCCATGGGTAATGGGTAACCATTATGGGCTATTTTTGGGCCCATGGTTTTTTGGTACCCATTGTTTTGATACCCACGATTTTTTGCCCATAGTTTTTGATACCCACAGTTTTGTATCAAACTACTTAAGTAGTTATCTATTTATATGGTCTTATGCATATGATAGAAAGAAAAGAAAATGTATTGTAGATGTGTTTTGAATTCAGGTGTGTATTCTGTAGAGTTTGTTGAGCATAGCTCCAAATGGATCTGGGTATTGTATTGAGAGAGTGGAGGTTTGTAATAAAATCTAAGCAAGTGATTCTTAGTGGACGTAGCCCAAATTGGGCGAACCACGTTAAATCTTGTCTTTTTGTGTTGTGTTATTTATTCTACACTTTTATTTGAGATCTGTAATATTTTCTACATATTAGTTTCTACTATTGTGATTCTATAAGGGATTATTCCACATATTTTATCTCTTATTTCCTAACAATTGGTATCAGAGCTTGGTTTGGTTTGCTAAAGTGTTGAATCGTAGGGAAAGTTTTATCTTGAGTGGGAGCTATGGTAGATGATGGAAGATCTAGGGTTGATAAATTCAATGGGTAGAATTTCAGTATTTGGAAGATGCAGATGAAAGATTACCTTTATCAGAAGGATCTTTATACTCCGCTGTCTGAGAAGGTGAACAAACCCTCGAGTATGATAGATGTGGAATGGGATTTGTTGGATCAGAAGGCACTTGGAATGATCTGGTTGTGTCTTGCATCTTCATTAGTATTTAATGTTTTAAAGGAAAAGACTACAAAAGAACTGATGGATGCATTAGGGAAGTTGTATGAAAAACCCTTTGCCTCTAATAAGATATTTTAAATGAAAAAGTTGTTTAATATGAAGATGTCTGAGAATAGTTTAGTAGAAGATCATTTAAATGATTTCAATACGGTTGTGAATATGATAGCTTCGGTTACAATAGAATTTGATGAAGAAGTTAGGGCTTTATTAATTCTATGATCTTTACCTGAAAGTTGGAATAGCCTGGTAATGGCGGTAAGCAACTCGGTTCCAGCTAACTCGAAGTTAAGTTTTAGGATATTGTAGGGGTGATTCTAAGCGAGGAATCTTCTACTTCAGGGAATGATTTGACAGTGGAAACTAGAGGGAGACAGAAGAATAGAGGAAACCATGGAAAATCGAAAGATTGGGCAAGGTCAAAATCTAAGAGTGAATTGTATGTTGGAACTGTGGAAATTCTGGGCATGCAAAGAAAGACTGTTGGGAGCTTCGGGACAAGAAGAAACAACAGGAAGAAAACAAGGAGGCAAATGTGGCATCGGGTAATGTATGTAGGATGCTTTGATTCTTTCTTTGCATAATATTACTAAATCTCGGGTTTTAGATTCAGGGGCTTCTTTTCATGCTACTCCACATACGCATTATTTTTTTGATTATGTTCAAGGGGATTTTGGGCATGTTTTTCTTGGTGATGATGAGCCTTACAGTATAGTTGGAAAAGGTCCTGTTCAGGTTAAGATGCAGAATGGGAATACATGGCTATTGAAGGATGTCAGACATGTGCCTACATTAAGGAGAAATTTGATATCGGTGGGGCAATTGGGAAGTGATGGTTGTACTGTGATATTTACAGATGACTCTTGGAAGGTTACCAAGGGTGCTCTTGTGGTGGCAAGAGGTAAGAAGGTTGGAACCTTGTATTTATCCACTGATAGTACTAATGATTGTAATCTTGTGGCTTCAGATGTAGATACAACATTATGGCACTATAGGCTCAGTCATATGAGCCATAAGGGCATGGACATCATAAAGAAGAATTTTCCTGGATATACAGAAACAAGTTTGGAGTTCTGTGATGATTGTATATATGGGAAACAGAAGTGAGTAAGGTTTCTCAAGGTTGGACCTATAAAGAAAGAGAGTAAGTTAGAGCTGGTGCATTCTGATGTGTGGGGGCGAGCTCAGGTATCATCTCTTGGGGGTTCAAGTTATTATGTTACTTTTATTGATGATGCAACAAGGAAAGTTTGGGTTTATTGTATTAGAAACAAATCTGATGTATTTGAAACTTTTGTTAAATGGAAAGCCTTGGTAGAGAATGAAACAGGTCTTAAGCTAAAATGTCTCAGGTCAGATAATGGAGGGGAGTATTGCAGCAATGAATTTAATGATTATTGTTCTAAGAATGGAATCCGCAGGCAAAAGACGGTTCCAGGAACTCCACAGCAGAATGGGGTATCAGAAAGGATGAACAAAACAATAATGGAACGTGCTAGGAGCATGAGGTTACATGCAGGACTGCCTCTTTCTTTTTGGGTAGAAGCGGTGAGCATAACTGTGTACTTGATAAACAAGAGGACCCTCAAGTGCCTTGGATGGAGGCATACCTGAGGAGGCTTGGTATGGTAAGAAAGTTGATTATTCATTTCTTAGAGTCTTTGGATGTGAGGTGTTTGTTCATATAGACAAGGATGATAGGACCAAGCTAGAGGCTAAATCAGAAAAATGTACTTTCATTGGTTATGGTGGTGATGACTTTGGATTTAAATGTTGGAGTATTAAGGATAAGAAAATCATTCGGTCTAGGGATGTGGTCTTTAATGAGAAAGTCATGTATAAGCAACAGTTGTAGGAAAATAGGGAAGAATCCAAGAAAGAATATGTAGTGGTAGAGGATCTTCCGATGGGAAAGTGACCCATGAATCAGTTCAGGAACTGACTCAACAGGAACCCCAAACTCCTATAGTGAGGAGGTCTTCTAGGGTAAGAAAAGAACCTGAACATTTTTCTCCTTCTCTTTATTATTTATTACTCACTGATAGTGGAGAGCCAGAGAGCTTTGATGAAGCAATGTAGGTAGATGCTAGTAAGAAGTGGGAGCAAGCCATGGATGAGGAGCATAAGTCTCTCATGGAGAACCAGACTTGAGATTTGGTGAAGCTACCAGAAGGAAAAAGAGCATTGCAGAACAAGTGGGTGTACAAAGTTAAAGATGAAGGAGGAAAGAAAATATATAAGGCCCGGTTGGTGGTCAAGGGGTTTGCACAGAAACAAGGTATAGATTTTGATGAGATCTTTTCTCCTGTAGTAAAAATGACTTCTATTAGAACTGTTCTTGGAATAGTGGTAGCAGAAGACTTGCACTTAGAACAGTTAGATGTAAAGACTGCATTTCTCCATGGTGATTTGGAGGAGGAACTATATATGCAGCAACCAGAGGGCTATGAGGTCAAAGGTAAAGAGGAGATGGTGTGTAAACTGAAGAAGAGCTTGTATGGCTTGAAACAAGCTCCATGTCAATGGTATAAGAAGTTTGATAGCTTCATGATGGAGCAAGGTTATATTAGATGTCATTCTGACCATTGCGTGTATACAAAGAAATTTGAGGATAGAAGTTATATTATCCTGTGTTTGTATGTTGATGACATGTTGGTTGCAGGTAAAAACATGCAGGAAATAAAAGTACTCAAGAAACAGTTAAGTGAATCCTTTGATATGAAGGATTTGGGGGCAGCCAAACAAATCCTTGGTATGAGGATAACTCGGGATAGGAAGGAACGAAAGCTGACTTTATCTCAGGAAGAGTACATTAAGAAGGTATTGGATAGGTTTAACATGTAGGATGCTAAACTGGTTGGGACTCCTTTGGCAGGCCATTTCAAGTCATTAAAGGAACAGTGTCCCAAGACAGAGAAGGAAAGAAACCAGATGTCCAAGGTACCTTACTCATCAGCAGTTGGCAGTTTGATGTATGCTATGGTGTGCACTAGGCCTGATATTTCCCATGAAGTGGGAGCTGTGAGTAGATTTATGAGTGATCCAGGTAAAGAGCATTGGCAAGCAGTAAAGTGGATCCTTCGGTATTTGAGAGGGACCATGGGGATAGTTTTGTGCTACAGTGGATCAGACACCACTTTACATGGTTATGTAGATTCAGACATGGCTGGAGATGTAGACAGCAGGAGGAGCACAACATGTTATATTTACACTGTAGGTGGGACAACAGTGAGCTGGATTTCATGACTACAGAAGCTGGTGGCTTTGTCAACCACGGAGGCTGAGTATGTTGCTGCCACAGAGGCAAGCAAAGAGATGATTTGGTTACAACAATTTCTTGAGGAGTTGGGGCATAAGCAGGAGGAATGTAAGCTGCATAGTGATAGTCAGAGTGCTATACACCTAGCTAAGAACTCTGCTTTCCACTCTAGGACAAATCATATACAGTTGAGGTACCATTTCATCAGGACAACTTTGGAGGAAGAGAAGTTGAAGTTGGAGAAGATTCATACCAGTCAGAATCCTGCAGACATGATGACCAAGGTGGTCACAAGGGAAAAATAAAGTTGTGTTCAGCTTTGGTTGGTCTTCACGGAAACTAGTGAAGGGTTGAGAAGCTTGCTCAGAGGAAAACTATCTCCAAGTGGGAGATTGTTAGGTTGTGGAGCCTATTTTCATGTGTGAAAGTGTTGAACCTTCTATGTACACTTGTATAGTTTTACGGTGGTCCACTTTCACTAGTGAGCGGGTTAGGGGGGTTCAGGGGGTGAAGCCCCCGAAGCAAATTTTCGGGAAACGTGGTTTTCTCATATGGGTAATCGTTATGGGCTTTTTTGACCCATAGGTTTATGGGACCCATTGTTTTGATACCCATGGTTTTTGATACCCACGGTTTTGTAAAACTACTTAAGCAGTTGTCTATTTATATGGTCTTATGCATATGATAGAAAGTACAAGAAAATGTATTGCAGATGTGTTTTGAATTCGGTGTGAATTTTGTAGAGTTTGTTGAGCATAGCTCCAAACGGATCTGGGTATTGTATTGAGAGAGTGGTGGCTTGTAATAAAATATGAGCAAGTGATTCTTGGTGGACGTAGCCCAAATTGGGTGAACCATGTTAAATACTGTCTCTTTGTGTTGTGTTATTTTATTCTGCACTTTTATTTGAGATCTGTAATATTTTCTGCATATTAGTTTCTACTGTTGCGATTTGTGAGGGATTATTCCACATATTTTATCCCTTATTTCCTAACACACCATTCTTCTAAAACCTTATTAATTGGAACAAGAGCACTCGATGGAAATAGGATGTTCTTTTGGATCAAGGACTGTCTTGGCTATATGGTTTACTATAGTTCTAATTTTACTGATAAGGCTACCTATTCTGCTGATTTTGTTGATAAGAAGTTTGGTAAGGAATGCTAGGCTGAACTATTTTGTTCTCAATTGATGTTAAATTATTTCCAATGGTTAAATCCATAAATACATCATCTGATGGATTCTATAACACCAGGCTATATAATGGTAAGTGATACAAAACATGTGCTATAATAATCTTCCTCTATGTAGAGGATATGAATGGCCTTGGGGCTAATTTTCCATATAATTGAATAAGGTTCCACCCTTTTCAGCCCTAATGGAAAACCATATACAAAGATCGCTGGGAGAGTATATTTCCCATAGACTGAATCATGGCTGAAATATCACTATTCAAATATCTGAAGATAATATAGAAATGCATGATCAACTTGAGGACTTAACATTGGCTACCATTCTTTATAAGTTCTAGCAAATCTGTTGTTAATCAACTAGCCATAAATCCATGAGGAGCTATTTTGATTGTAGACAACTAAGTATGAGAGATGAATAATTAGAATTGTCTTGAAATTGCTTAAGTAATTTCTCTCCTAACTCATCCCAAGTTGTTATAATCCCTATTGCTAAGGTCATGTACCATTCCAAAGCTTTTCCTTTAAAATGCAGCTTTCAGAGTTCTTAATGGCTACATCTTCAAGATTTATATTAGAGCATGCACAACAGGGATGCAATATAGCTAATGTGTTAGTAGGACAGGTTAATTTGATTTTCTCCAGTAAATGAACAGTAAAATTTTTCAGGGTAGCAGATAGATATATCATGGTAAACAATTACTAAAAGTTGTGGCCATTAACAAAGGTCATAAAATTTCTGAGGTGGTTGTATAGCCATTGGAATAACACAGGATTTGAATCCAAAATATTAATAAATGGTTAGGAATATTAGGACCTAGACTTTTAAAAACTAGGCTATTTATAAGGTAAGGTATTGCCAACTTTCTTCTTGATTGCAAAATTCAAAGGTAAAGAAATAAAATTTGCAAGAATTCCTCTTAACGATGATCTTGTAGTCACTTTAGGAATGGAACTTGCTACAAAACTTGCCTGTGAAATAACTTGTCATCCTTATTGGAGAATGGATATTGTCTTTTGATTTTTAGAATAAATTGTGAAGTGTGAGCTCCTACATGGATCCAAAAAAAGGTGACTTTCTCTCCCTGTTGTAAATCAATTGTAAATTTTTACTATAATTACTAAATATGAATCATGTCCCAAAATATCTTGGAAAAGACTATTATGTCTTGTGAGTTGCACGCTGGTTGAGAGATGACACCAGGGGCTTATAGGAAAGATTGCTGCATCTCACTTTCGTAGATACAATGGAAACACCTTGGGTTTGGGTATACCTGATTATTGAGGTGGAGCTCAGTACCAAGAGGTAGGAATTTAACTCTTATTGATGTATCCTAAACTAATTTTTTGGGGTTTGTGAGGGTAAAAAGATGACTGTAATTGAAATTGAAATGGGTGATAGACCAAACTTATTGAGGGCTTTGACTGAGTGTATGAACAATAAAATTGAGAATAAATTTTAGATGCATAAACCAATGGCTTTCAGTCAGAATATTAAGGCAAAACACTTTGTATTGAGGGATAAATCCAACAACACGATGTTGAACATAGCTAAACATTTCACACTTAGACTATAAGAAAGTACTTTGATTTGCATAAGGTAAGATTTAATCAAGGAATTAAAATTCACAAGAATTAATGGAAAGATACACACTGTGCTTGTTATTAGGAAAGGCAAAAATTATTCTCATTTGGGAGGAATGGAAGAAAATTCCTCACATAGACCTATGTCTAAAAATTCCTTTTGGCCTTGCTAGTGATCAATATATAGAAAAAATAATTCACTGGGCGCTTCCCTCCTAAAAATAAGCTAAAATTTGTACTGATCCATGTCATGCTAAAGGTTTACTGCTTTGTTGAATAAATAAATGAATAAAAATAAAGCATGTTGATTACAATGAGACATTTAATAGCCTTTAGTTACAAAAGTAAACTCAAGGGCCAATGATGAATTGAAGGATTCTATTTTTAATAAAACTTGGGTGAATAATTTATTTAATAGCTCTTGCTTGTTGTGCATGCAACTTCCAATGCAAGTGCATGCTTTTGTCTTCTTGTAGTATGGTTAAATTAATTATGACTAGTCCCTTGTGATGTTGACACATTGTAATCTTTCACAATGCATGTGGATGTGTGGATAAAATATAGTTTGTCCTTAGAAAATATGTATTTAATTGATTATGAAAGTGGACCACTTGTAGGTTGAATGCAAGAAAAAATTATTCTTTATTTTGTGAAAAATAAGGTAATTATTGGATTCAAAATAATATCCATGTGTTTGATGTATGACCTTTGATTAATTAACTTACAAGGAATGCATGTCTTTTTCTTATGTTCTTTCCTTTGATGACAATGGTAATGCATAAGAACTTTTGATTGGAATAACTTTGTTGAGAAAATTAGAAAATTATAAGAAAAGATGTCCCACTGTAGGGATTATATTGCAATTTTCTCTTTTTGAAATAAAGTCATTTAAACATTTTATTTTGTTACCTGGTGATCACATGTGTAGTACCCATGTGGAAATCCTTGTAAATGTTTTTTTAGGAAAATTTTAAGTATTGGATTAGATGATAAATTAAATAGCAAGATACATAAATATAATGGCCTTGAAATAGATAATTGAAATTATTTGGCGCTCCATTTGAATTTTAAATGGAAACTTGATTCTTTGTTTCAAATATTCAGTTTGGGCCTACACATTTTAATCAACATTGCATTGATATTTGGTTAAGACCTTATCTAAGATCAAGGAACATCAAAATTTTTTCGGACCTCCTTTAATTAAGGAAACAATTTATACCATTGAAAATCAAACACAATGTGTTAAGTGCAGGTCCCTTTTTAAATTTGTGGTGGAGCATTGAAAATTCATGTTTAGAAAAATTGAGCAATTAACTTCAATGAAAATAATTAAATTAATCGAAGAAGCCCCCTATTCCTAGATTAACCCTCCATTTCTATTTGGTGGCAATGGTTGAGTGACCTACGATGATCAAATTTAAGTTGAGTTTTACTAAAGCTTGGTTGAGTTTAAAATGGATCATTTAAAGAGGAAATTTAGATCTTTGTCCCTAAACCTGATCAAAATGACCATCAATTTTTGGTATCCGCAAAGAGGGTTCGAGATATTTGTAAAAGTCCCTATTGTCCAAAAACTGCTCTTTAGATCATTGCATTTGAAGTTTTGTACCTTGGTGAATGTGGAAAAATTTGATCCTTACATCTTGATCTCTTCCATTGAAATTACTATCTGACCATTAGTAAGTTTAAAATATTGGTTTAGGGATTTGCTAGTTTTGAGAAATTTCTTCCAGTGATTTGTAATGCCAATTGAGAGGGCACCATTTGATCTCTGTCATTCCAAATTTAACTGGAGTAAGGCATTGTTGTTCCCATGTATGTTTTCTGTTTGATTCTGGATCATTGAAACTTTCTCCCTGTGTTGCAGTCAACTTTTGGTTAATCTTGGGTGAAAGAGGGAGTAAAAACAAACTCTCGCTACTGATTGTACTATATTCGAAAATTAGTTGTTTGCCTTGGAATTTTTTTTTATTGCACCGACCCTCTTCATTTTCAAGTCTGAAATCTTGTTTAAGTGCTTTTTTATCTGAGCATCATTTCTTGTCACTTCTACAGTTTTTACTTGGTTTCATTACAGGGATCCCTTTCCGTACATTTTTCCACCATTTTTTTTAGGGATTCGAGCTTGACCCAAGAACTCTTCACTGTTTATTACAAGTTGGGAACTGGCTTTCCTATATTCAAATTGTGTTCACTTTTCATATTCTGTGGTCAACCATTTTAAGCATTAGTATTTCTGTACTCCTATCATGACCACCATAATTTCGACTTATGTCTGATGGGGTTCACTATTGTTGAAATTCAAGCTTAAGAGATCCCTACTATCACTTTTACATTCCAGGTTAAATGGTCTCTGCAATTTTATTTATGGGATATATCATCTACATTATTTGGAATGCATTTTAGAGCTCTGTTACTTTTGCTATTTCCAGATGTCATAACAGGAGCTGAAATTTCTGAATTCCATGGCCACACATTTTATCATTCTATCTAGCTACATTATCGCTATTTGGCATCACTATTATGCGAGGGAAACTTGGGAGCAATATTGCACCACTAAAAACATAGAACTGTTCATGGAGCTCCATTTAAATTATGTGCAGCGCTCCGAACTCATAAGTTCACATTCAGTTGGGGTGACCTCCAGGGTCAATCTGACTCCCTCAAGTTTGCATATTTTTATTTATAGGATTTGAATGTGCTTTGATATTTTACAGGTGCTCATGTACTAAAATGCAGGTTTACATGAAAATCATTACACTTAGTATAAAGACGTACATGTGATAACAACGAAGCGTAGTGACATATAAATATACACAGAAGAAATCAATTTTTGGCCATTTTTGTAGTCACGGATACCCAACAGTTTGGTCTATAATGCCTAGGCTAATGCCCCTGACTTGATCCAGGTGCCCTAATCCCAATATTTTTAACTATGGCTTAACAATTATTTTATGCTTCAGTTGCGTTAGTCTGCCTTGAACTATTCCATCAATGTTCCAGCTCGAAAATAAGGGGACATGTGCATTTTCATGAGCTTGATCTTTGTGAAATTAGCTCCAACATCTTATGCCCTTCTGAAAAATTGCACTTAGAATAAGTTTAATAATTTATTTAGCTTACTTGCTTGTGCTTTCGGTAACTCAAATTTAGTATATGCAAGACTTTTCCCTTTATGTATTCCAAGGGTTTTCAGAAATGAATTGATCAAAACAGGATGAGTTTCATCCTACTCAAAATATTTTTTTAGTGGGTAAAATATTGGTAAATTTCAAGCCTTGACCCTTTTGTGCAGTAGTAAAACTGTTATTATTTAAATTTCTGTAGCTTAGAGTCATCATAGACCATGTAAGCTTTCAATGTATTTTCTCGAGATTCTTTACTTAAGATGATGGGTTAACTTCCAATATTATCACCAAGAGGGATGCCTATTATATGAGCTTGTATTCCATGGTTATTATTAAATGTGTTTCCATGCCTTAGTAGTCGTTGTGCTTCATGTTGAGGTTTGGTTTGGAAAAATTGTAAACTCATGGGATTTACTGTTCTCCTAGCTCCACTTTGGAAATGAATAGTATTGTTTTTGAAAATGTACAAGTTTTTGAAATGATGTTTGTTGGACCACTGCAATAATTACTTAATGCCATGACTATTTCATGTTGTGCTTCAAAAAAAATATGCATGGATTTTCAATTGGTAATGGTCTCAATAAACTTTCTTGTCAATATGAAGTATTGTGTACTGCATATTTGGTCTCTGAAAAATTCGTATTTTTAGATAATTTCCTTATGGCCAAGCTATGTTTAAATTTATTTTGCTTGATCATGGCATGCTATTTTCTCAAGATATGATTTGAAAATTTTGTAGTTCATGGAAACTTTAATTGAATTGCATTATGTGAATGCTGAATGTTTGATGTTCATAAATTAACCTTTCTTCTACATTTTAACATTTTTAGGTGACAACGTATACAAAATTGCTTCAAATTGTTGTAAATTTTGATTTTGAAAACTCATTAAATAAGGAAATTTCTAATATTTAATATGCAAGTATTAGAAAGTCTCTTTGAATGACTATTCCTTAAGTGAGTGATGGACATAATCTATTTCATGCATTATGGCCAAAACTCTTTGTTACTGAAAACTCACACAATCTATACTTATTTGTATTCAATATACCTCTTAATAGCTTATCTTGGATCTCATGTTCATTTAGAACCTGAATTCTCTATTTAGGAAGGTATCCTTTACAATACTTATTTTCTGAAATTCATGGAATGAACTTTATATTGTTGATATTCTTTTGGGGTAAAAAAAAATTTGATGCTATCTGATTTTTGCAATCATAACTTGTTAACTGATAATCTGTCTTATGATTGTTCATACTTAAAAACTATTACTTTTCTTCATCTAATATCCTTGATCAGTTAAATCCTATTCATAAGTTGTGTATGGACTATGTGTAACTCGTAATCGAACACTTTCCCATATTCTTGTATAGGTTTTTTCAATGAAAACTTGAAAGTACCCTGCTTCTAGATACTTTGTCCTCATAAGATCAAAACTTGTTCAAAATCAGGATGTGCCATTTACTTGTACTTCATGCTTCTTTGACTCAACTTGAAAATCCTCTAAATGCCTTCTAGTTCACTATAAATCATCCTCACTATTTGAGTAGTTATTGTACATTTTGATTTTCTTAAGTGGATCATGGATATTTACAATATGGTTCCATTTTCTTGTTAAGTTTGGAAAACTTGTATGCACTTAGATGGTAAGATATGATGATTACTTGATCATGTTGGTGACTTATATTCATAGTTGTACAACAACTTGGATTCTAAATATGGTTGTCATGGTACCAGACAATATGTACTTGAAAATTCTTCATTTCATATAACATATGTTAACACTCTAAATTCTCTAGCTCATAATTAGCTACATTCTGCTTGGTTAATGTTTGATTGCATAATACGGATTGTGAAATCTTAGTCAGACTGTATCTTTATTACATGTTATTCTAGAATTTGAACTATGTATACTTGGCTGAAATTTGATAAAAAACCGATATCATTTTCTTGCATTGATGCATGATATCGTAATCATTTGATCTTAGCTTTGACATACTTATGATTTATAGAAATTATATGTGCCCTGTTGAGGCATGAAGGAGTTCTTGTTCTAATTTTCTAGTGTGATTTTATGTTTCAACAAAAAAAGTGCGTTCTGATGATATTTGACCTTTCCTGCAATCATAGACTTGAACATTTTTTGTAAGTTTGATTAGTTCTTCAACTTGATACACATTACTCATTCCATGAAACTTTGTATTACATAATGTATTCTTCTTTCTATGGTATAGAATGATAGGACTTTCCTATAAAAAACTTCAATCATATTTCTATTTTATCTTCAATTCTTTTTGCTTATGTAATTGTGTGTATTATTTATTTGAGTTATATGTCAATGATTGTTGCTTAATCTATACTTAATAGTAAAAAAATTGAAAACATACATTGATTTCTTCTGCTGCAAACTTGATCCTACACAGTTAGGAAAATATTTTAGAAAATAGATAGTCTTTTGGGCCTCTCTTTTGTTCCATAATATTTTTTCTTTTCTTTATTTTTTGGTGTCATGATTCTGAGTAATCATATGTGCTACTCGTAAGATACTGACTTTCAAGCCAATTTTCATCTATTACTTGATGGGTACATTATGCCTCTTGATTTCAATTGATCCCATTTGAAAGAGGTGTATTAGCACGAGAGTATACAGATGTCGAAAACCTGATGCACCCACAACGAAGTTACATCTCCAATGGTTAACGTCATAGGCTCATAACACAATACGCAAGATTCAAAACAATGGAAAGAAGATTGCAAGTAAGAAGAATGGGTCTGCTCATGCTCATAAGATCGATAAAATAGGAAGTACAAAATAGGGGTGCTGTGTAACCCTCATGCCTAAACATGGAAAGGAAATCCTATGATGCCACTGACGCATATGATGTTGAATGATGCATATGACGACCACTAGAAGGAGGAGTTACAATTCCAAATAAGGAATGTAACTCCTATGACGCAATTGATGCAAATTGACAATGATCAGATATCTATGACAGAATCTGACACTTGTCATTTGAATTCCTAAGACCTATGACTCTCGCAAGGAGAGATGACTCACCTAGGTGATGTGGACGATGACTAGGACAGGTCACACACACCAACACCACACCCCCTTCATTGAAGCCAAGGAAGAGGTCAAGGTAAGCCAGAACAGAAAAAGAAGAACTCCCCTAGACAACTAAGAAAGATGTGTCAAATGGGGGCCCGCTAACTAAAGGCCTGATATAGGTGCCCATGTACAAAACAACATCTTTCTGGAAAGAAGAAGAGGAGAAGAAGGAGGAATATATAGCCTGAAGAAGATGGGCGGCTGCATCAGACCTCACCCCAAGAAGAGACCGCAAGTGAAGAAACTTCACCTCAGTGAAGGGCTTGGTGAAAATGTCTGCAACTTGATCAGACGTCTGAACATACTGTATGTCAATGATGTTTTCATGTATCAACTCCCATATGAAGTGCATATGAATCTCAATGTGCTTCGTCTGCTGATGCTGAAATGGATTTCTACAAATCGAGATAGTCCTCATGTTGTCACAGTAGATAATGGTAGGCCACCGAAAGTGGATGCCAAACTCTGTCGTAATACCCTGTAACCAAACAGCTTCTGTGGCAGCGTTAACTGCTCCTCTATATTCTGCTTCTGTCAATGATATGGCAATGGCATTTTGTTTCTTGCTGGACCAACTGACAGGACTTGAACCAAGAGTGAAACTGTAGCCTGAGGTAGACTTCCGATGATCTAGATCACTGGCCCAATCTGAGTCTGTAAATCCAACCAAGTCAATCTCAATCCCTCCTAAGTAATGAATACCATCTGTGTGAGTGCCACGAACATAATGAAGGATCCGCTTTACTGCTTTTAAGTGTAGCTCATGAGGCTCCTGCATAAATCTAGACACAATCCTGATGGCATACGATAGATCTGGCCAAGTGTGAGTAAGGTAGATCAAGCTTCCCACCAACTGTCGATAAAGGGTACCGTCAACCAAGGGGGAAGAGCAATCAGAAAACCAACTTAATCCTTGGAAAGAAAAGGAGTAGGTGAGGACTTGCAGTTGGACATGTGAAACCGAGCAAGCAAATCAAGAGAGTACTTAGGCTACGAGATCATAATTCTCTGAGTCAGATTGTGAAATTTTGGATCCCAATTAAAGTAATGAAGCAATCCTAAGTCAGACATGGAGAACTTGTTGGCCAAGGAGATCTTCACAGAATCAATGATAGAGGAAGAGCTACCTGTGATCAACAAGTCATCAACATAGAGAACAAGAATTAGCATGGAGTCATCCTGCCACAGAATATACACATTTGGGTCAGAGTGACACCTGAGTGAACCCTGATGCAAGTAAAAAGGATTCCATCTTGGCATACCAAGCCCGAGGGGATTTTTTAAGGCCATAGAGATACTTCTTTAACTTACAAATGAGGGATGGATCATGGACATAACCAGGAGGTTGTTCCATATAGATCTCTTCCTCTAGGTCCCCATGAAGGAAGGCACTCTTAATGTCCATTTGGTGGACTTCCCATCTGTTAGTGGCAGCGATGGAAAGGGTCAGTCAAATGGAAGTCATCTTCGCAACTGAGAGCAAAGGTTTTAGTAGTAATCAACCCCAGCTACCTAGGAGAAAACCTTAGTCTACAAGTCACACTTTATACTTCCTCGACTTATCCATCAACTCCATACTTTGTTCGATATACCCACCTACACCGAACGATTTTTCTTCCTTTCGGAAGAGGGGTAAGATCCCAAGTGTCATTCTTTATGAGTTAGAGGAATACTCCTCATCCATGTCAGAATCCCACTCAGGAATCCCAGAAGCTTCATGGAAAGATGTATGGATCAGAAGCAGAGGCGAAGAAAGAGTGGGGTCCAATGAAACTCTGAGCGAGTGATTATGTCTCATCATCCAAAGGATCTCCAACTAAGTCTCCAGCACTCTGTAAATTTTTCCTGGCCCAAAGAGGTCCCGAAGGCTCAGGCTCTAGAGTCAGAAGATTCTTCACTTGAGTGAGAAGGGACATAGTCCTCATCATCAGTACTGTCAGAATCAGAAAGACTCAAGAAGTTTGAGGATTGGGAGGAGTAGGGGAGAGGAGGAAACTCACTCAATAACATCATCATCTGATGAGTCATAATATGGATCAGTGGGCAAAAGAACCTCAGAGAGTGGAGAAGTAGAAGTCAAGGATGACTCATCAAACTTCACACTCCTCTCAATATAAAGCTCATGGGTGGTAGGGTTCAACAATCGATATCCCTTCACGCCATCAGGATACCCTACAAAGATACAAGGTTTGGATTGTGGATCTAATGCCTTGCGTTTCTTCTTGGGAATCTGAGCCATAGCCTTGGATCCAAAGACTCGAAAGTGCTCAACATCAGGCTTGTGTCCAAACCAGGCTTCAAAGGGTGTCATCCCTCTTACTGCCTTGTGTGGAACATGATTCTGAATGTAACAAGAACAATTCACTACTTCAATCCAATACTGTGGAGGAAGGGACTTCGAGTGAACCATACAAGTAGCCATCTCCTTTATAGTTTGGTTCTTTCTTTCTGCAACTCCATTTTGGGAAGGGCTGTAAGCAACTGTACGCTGCAAAGCAATCCCCTCAGAAGTGCAGAAATCCTCAAACCTATTGCTCATATACTCACCTCCATTATCAGTTCAAAGAACCTTGATAGACCGTTCCGCTTGTTTCTCAGCAAGAGCCTTAAAGTTTTGAAAATGATCAGAGACTTCAGACTTAAGCTTAAGAAAATATAGCCAAGTATATCACGAAAATTGTCATCAATGAAGGTTAGTGTATATAGAGCTCTAGTAAAAGAAGGAGATGGAAAGGGGCCAGAAACATCACTGTGAACAAGATCCAAGGGATGAGTAGCTCTCCAGGATTTTCCCTTGTCATTTTTTTTTCAGGGTGCTTCCTGAGGGTGTACAACCCTCACAAAGACCCTTAGAAAACTTAACTTGGGGTAACCCATTGACCATTTTGTTTTGGATCAATTGTTTAAGGTAATGATAATTTAGATGCCCAAAACTCTCATTCCATAGCTTGCTAACCTTATTCGCATGAGTGAGCAAGGCATTGGGCATTCAAATCAGAAAAGAAGAGGGAAAGGTATACAAACGTGAACAGTGATCTGCCTTTCCCTCAGCCACAATATAGTCAGAGTTAAGCTCACAAATGATCACCGAGTTAGGACCAAATTCCACTTGCATTACTTCACCAAGGTGGGTGATTTGGTAAACCGATAGGAGATTGGGAACACTCAACACTTGGTTAAATGTTCTACCTTCTATCTCTACTGATCCACTACTAGAAACCGACACATGAGTGTCATCACTCAACGTGATTTGGGACATGCCACATGGTTCAATGCTATAGAATTAAACCTTTTAAGAAGCCATGTGGTGTGAGGCACCGGAATCGATAATCCAAGTTGATGATGTAGCTAATCTAGCTACAAGGGCCTTACCTTTCTTCTTTTCATTTTTAGACTCCTTTACTTTTAAAGACTCGCCCTTCTGAGCATTTTGTTTGACAGATTCAAGAACACTTATTTTATTCTTCTCAAGTAACTGAGTTAACTGATCAATTTGTTTCTCGAAAACAATGATGCTCACCGTGGCTAGATTACTTACAATAGGAGCATTTACAACTTTGCCTTCTTCGCTTTAGGCTCAGAAGTCAAAGTGTTAGTGTTCGGCTTACCTGGAGGTTGGTTGGTCTTGGTTTATTTCTTAGGTTGGTCCTTTGTTTCTTTCTTCTTTTCATTTTTCTTTCCCTTATTCGTCACAAGGGCATGTGAATTGGATTTTAGAGTCCCTATTTGAATGAGTTTGTCCTATTCTCAAATGAGTTGGGATTTTCCCCAAGGAGGGAATACCAAGTACTTTCCCAAGGCAGATTTCATGGCATGGAAAGTTGAAACGAAGAAAAAGTATTTAATACCTAACTTAGAAAGAATCGACAAGATCAATTGAGAGTCTTTGTTCTCCACTTTACATTCCTTTAGAAGCAGTCTAGTGTGGACAAAATTTGAGAAGAAGGCCTTTAGGTTTTCAAAGTCACTAGGATTTAACCCTAGTAGTTCGTTCTCCAACTCATGTGCTCTCATGTCATCTTTCTTCCCAAACATATCCATCTGAGCATTTTCCATGCTTGACCCATCGGTGTGTCGAGGAATTTTCAATGTGGAAGAGCAAGTCGGAATAGATAGACATACAAAGAAGACCTAAGGCTTCATCACTTCAGTTTGAACCATTTAGATCTTTCAGGTTCATCATCAGGTTCGGTCTCTAACCCTATGGTGACATGATATAACCCTTTACTTCACAAAACCAATATAATTTTAGATATCCATTTGAAGAAATTAAAATGTGTGAGCACCAGTAGTTTAGAGATATCCATAATGAAGAGATAGAACCAAGTAAGAAGGAGAGAGAAAGGAAACAACCACCCTAGAAAAATATCACACCCCCCTGAGTTTAGCACTTTATAGTTTAGTGCATTGATTACAATTAGATGTGACTGTTTGTTGAGAACCAGTGTGTCACTCACCTTGCAATCAACATAATAACACGCAAGAGTGGAGACAACAATCAAGGTTCGTTGGACCCAATAGCTCGAAACCATAAGCAAGCACAAGAACAAGTGAAAAAAAGAAGGGGAAGAGAATTCCTTATGAGAAATAGCATTTCACATCACATGAAAGAATCCCTTTATTGTAAGACTATGGTGTACACTCTCATAAGTCCACAAACAATACAAGGGATAGAACAAATCTCAAGATGATTTGAAATGACTCAATACAAGCAATATAATGACACCCCCAGAATGCGGCACTTTATAAAATAGTGCATTTACAAAATTGATAACCCTGTCTCCTAGTGTGTAAAAAAACATGCAATTTTTACCTTAGAAGTGCTCAAGACTGAGCACCGAGTGAAAAGTTATAGCAAAAAATTGATTCCCGCAACTGATGGAAAATGCCAATAAGCCATACAAATAGATTTAAAAAGTGCCCTAAATGCATGCAAAGGGTGTCGTATGTATGCTCATTAGAAATGGCATCAAATTTTAGATAGGGTTTGTTGTTAGTATGAGGGGAATTAGCCTCCTACCAACCCCGTACCTCACCCTCCATCTTTGTCACTTGAAAGAAGGATGATAAAAAAAGAAAAATACCCAGAATAAATTATTACAATGCCATGAAATAAATATTTTTAACCTTAAAATTTGTAAAAAGTTATTTATTTTACCAATAATCAATTCTATAAAAGAAAGGATAAGGGCCCACATTGACCGAGCTTATGGATGTTGCATGAGTTGACACTGAGTTGCTGAGTTATTGTTTGGGAGTTACCCGCCGTGCTAAGTCAAATCGAGGGGAAGCCTGAAAAAGAGGTTTTGAGCACTCAAGGACTCGCTGAGTGGAAGGGCCATATGTAAGATGGTAGGTTTGTAATGGCCGTGCACCTATGCAGGCTCAAGTTTAGCGCAAACCCTAGCAAGGTGGGTCAAGGTACCCTGTTGAGTCATTGGTTTGAATATGGAAATGGTCATGTAGTGCTGAGACGTATGTCGAAGTGGAGCTCCACCCTGAGCTGAGAATTGTAATGAAGGGATATGGTGAACAAGCCAAAAAACTAGATGTGAGCCCACAATGTAGGTAGCCAACCATGAGTTCAAGGCACAAACAAGTAAACATAATGCAGAGGAAGATTCGTGACAGGTGAAAATGAACCAGAGTAGAAGACAACACACAAACCAATTCAAAATCAGAGGGCCGAGGTATACAAACTGGATGCAGAGACCAAAAACAATGGAGGCTAAATATCTAATGAAATATCAAAACTGCCAAAGCAAGAGTGAAGTAAACCGAGTTGTCAAGGGTGCTAGAATTGAGGGAGGAGTTGTGTCAGGGATCGGTGGTGAGAACAAGGGAGTAACAAATCACGGGAGGTAGGAATAACTATAGGTCAAGGGAGCACATAATCATAAAAGCCAATGGTGAATCCAAGCACGTGGGAGCATGGAGTGAGTTAATCCCACAAATGTGTGAAACCAACACTGAGAGTGCTAAACAAAGATACAAAGATCCAAGGTGAGAGATATCAACTAGAAAAATAGAGATGCTAAAAATAATTTCACGAGTTTACCATATAAATGATTAAAAAAATCCAGAATCAAATAACCTCTATCGAGCAGCTGATTCTGCTATGATTTAGCCGCAACCTCAAGACTAAAATGTAGCTGTAAAAGGTCCACGCCAAAGAAAAAATGAGCTCACGAGAATATGAGCAATCATGAGCACATGCAACTGATAGAATCACATCTACCAAAATAGCCTCAAACTTTCCAACTGCTGAAACCTCAATTTTGTTAAGAACTTTAACAATAAAATTCCAGCATAGTAGTGATAAAAAAATAAACTTTTACGATGAGTTAAAAAAAAACAAAACCAAGAAGTAATAAGCAACTGAATCAAATGACGAATACACATTTTACCTGAATCTCATCTCTAATACGATGAAAGAGGGATATACGTGAGAATCGATGTCAAAATTGTTCCCCACGATGAATTTTCACCCCAAAGGAAACATAATATCTCCAGGGAAATGCACATAGGAGGAATCGATCAATCGAATGGAAGAGCTTGCATAACGAAACAAAGCTTGCACATAGAGAAAGACAACGGGAGTGTCTACTGGCATACTTATAAACTGTCAAAAAGAAGGGATACATATAGAGGTGTTGACTAAGCCGTAGTGCATGACACACAAGAAAACCATAAACCTAACCCATGTGAGATGACCACTAACGCATATGACATGAGTGGAGGACATATAGGATCGCCACTACACCAACAGTTACAATTCCAAATAAGGTAATGTAATTTTTTTTGACTTACATCGTAGTTTACACAACGCTACAATGACAGATTCTACTGATAGGACATATGACACTTATGCATGATATGTTTTCACTAAGACATATGAATCACACATAGACAGATAAGAAAACATGTGATGCACATCAAAGTCGACTTTTGTTTTTCAAATGACAAGGCAACAAGCATCAATGATCTCAACTACAATTCTATTTATTATAGATAGGGATGATGATCCCATAACATGATGATTCGTAGGATTACAGAATTATTAAAAATGGATTTCAAGGATTTAACTAAAGACCTGAGGAAGGCTCATGACATGAGAATTCTCTATATTATTTCTTCTTTGATAGATTTGTGTACATGCATACTTTTAACATTTAATAGTTATGTGTGTAAATCTCAGGTCTTGTGTAAGGAAACATCTAACATTATTTTCATGATTACTTGACATTAATTTTCGTCACTGAGTTGTTAATAGGATATCTTATTTACATTCAACTTTTTATGATGGATACTAGTTGTATTATCCCATAGGATTCAACTCAATCACAGGCTTACATCTTGATCTTATATCATACCTCCATTAGACAATGGATTTTTGATGTAAGTCTGCAACTTAGGATAATGAAGTATTCACAATTACATGTTTAACTGCAAACTTATGGTCGTGTTTCTTTTACTCATTTATAACATTTCACCTAAACTTTGATTTAGTACCTTCATCTAAGGATAATGCATTATGAAATTCATGGATTCTCTGTTATCCTCACTACAGATGAACATTTAATCACATTACAATGTAAGATCGTGTTTCACTTTTCATGTGGAATAGACATAGCTACACAATTACATGTAGTTAATCAATTGATGCAACTAAAAAACACAATCAAAATTATAATATTTACTCTGAGTTATGATCCAACAATTAGTTAGGGATTCAATAGGATCCATTAACATGGAAACATACTCCCTTGATTTGCCCATTCCTATATTAGGTTTCCAAAGTAGTCATTTACATCCAACATAAGATGGTTTCTTCCCTAACTAGGTTTATATGCTTCTCTGTAATGATTTATGTAGCCCTATTTGTCTAATAGGAGCATTTTTATCCTCATGAGACTACTAGTCCCTATCTTAGGGGGATTTTAGTCTAAGACCATTATCACCTAGTTTCACATTAGACATCCATTACTTAATAGGACTAAGTAGGAGAGACCAATATGGAGTAGTTACTTGTTTTAACGAGTTAAGGTTTTCACATTAGAATTTACACAACGTGGGTCTCCTGTTTCTCATCACAAGATGGTTTAAACATGATATGAGAACGAACCTAAATTTCACCTTTCTCTAAGCATATCATCTTACGGTTACATTTTCCCCAACTAAATCATAAACTAAAAATGTGGTTCGAAGTTTCACAATTAAATATTAGTATTTCACCATAAAACCCAAATGAAAATTGAGATTGGGTATTGAGTTCATTTATGATCATATCTCTTAAAGGTGACTTCTAAGGTTAGTTGGTGATCTTCACCACCTCAACACTGTTCACTGTACCTATGTTCTTGACTAAGAGGATTTTACACTATGTTTAATTTTGGTTAACCATAGAGTAACTACCTTAAGATTAATGACATTCTCGTTACTACACAGACACGATTATCAAATCGCTAAAAGGAGAACCACATAGTCTAGATAATGTTTGACCATGTTGTTCCTAACCGTCGAGTTCATGATGATGTCTTTAAGCATGCAGGCTAAGAATATGACAATAAACTTGATCTTGGGATATTATTTAAATAATCTAGAATGTGTCATCAAGTGTAAATATTTAATTTCATCCTAAGGTTTTACTTTTCTACGCTAAAAATAGTCACACATGAAGAAGTAGTTATACACGAATTTTATACTAGGGTTGACTATTTTTTTAGATTTCTTTATTACATTTTCAAGGTAAGGAACACAACACAATAGTTATTTAATCATCAATTACACATTCAGAAATGCACTATAATATATTAAATTCAATTTCATTTAACATATTTATCCAACTTTTACAATACAAATTTTTGGATCAAAATAACACCCATGGTTAGATACATATTTCCCCAAACAACCCTAAAACACTTGCAACTCATACACATTAAAAAAATTCAATAATAAACTTTACTATAACATAGCAACACACACACACACACACACACACACACACACACATAGAGACAGATATATTGTATATCATATATATATTCATATATTATATATATATAACATAGATAAATTACAATCACGTCGTTTCACCATCTTACTTACATCTTGTAAAACCATGTGAGGATGAAATCAATGATAAATCGTTGGCATGACATCAACCTAAATCTAGCATAATCAACATTTTTAGTTTTTTTATTTACATAATAATAATAATTTGCACTTGAAAAGATAGAGGGTTAGAGATACATCTTCATTTCATTTCATTTCACTTCATTTTGTAACTATGGGGAGAGGAGATAGGGAAGAGAGAGAAACATTATTTTTCCAAAAGTAACATTTCACACGACAAGCCACATACGAGAGTTTCATACAGTTACATATACATTTCAAAAGTTTTCATGATAGTTTATTGTCTTGGATTGGGTCTTGTGACCTTATTTTACATATTTCTACTATGTTGCAGGAATGTCTCAATTTGGCTCGAAGGCTAAGAAACAACATGTTAAAAAACTATGTTTCGATAAGAAAAATCACAACATGTAAATTTCTACTTGTCCTCCTATACAGTAAAAATTCACAGGAACTAAGGTAATTCAATAGTGGAGAATGTTTTACAATTGGTGAATGGTTTTTCGGAGCCACTTGGTCATAATCAATCAAGTTTGACCTAGTCAAATAATTTTAGCTCGGATGCCTACGAAACCTCTTTATCAAACTAACCAAGAATTTTCTTTTTTGGAACCGAAGGTTCGAGGAAATTATATTGTAAAAATAATGGAGGTTTGCAAAGGCAAAAAAGGATTTTTTTATTGAGGGTCCAAATGGTGAGCCGATAAGAAATCCAAATTTTCAATTTTAGCAACTTCATAGTAGTGCAACACGGGGTAACTAGGCTTCTAAAGGAGCAGTGAAGAGAGCACAAACAACTGATTGGGGTCAATATAAATATTGATGTGAATCTCCCCATAATAAGGATATCATACAATATTTGAGACCTCTTTTCCAGGGTTCCGAAGGTGGTTTTGAGAATCTCTAAAAATTGAGTTTTTCTAAATTTGCGAGGTAACTAAAAATGGTTATTTTATTTGATGACATCAGCTAACTCTCACCAATAACGGTGGACATGATTACCCAATTATTACATCCTGGCTTAACAATGTGTGAGGTTATGGGAGGAATCTCTTTTGATGGTTGTGGTGAACCTTTGTTATACAATTCACAAGGTAAAATTTGTGTTTTTTAAACTATCTAGTTTGGTAAGATATCTAAAAGTATAATCATCCACTAGTTTACAATTTCTTTTATATAGAAAATAATAGAACCAAAATACAAAAATTATAAAATATTAAGGTAAAGAGACCATCCCTGAGAACGATGAGTGAAGCAGGGTATGAGGGTCTCCAGGTGGTTTATACTACATGATCCGTTGATTCCACCAGCTTTACCACATGTCTCATGATTTCTACACCTCTATTATGCTTATGGATTCTGGTCCGCCAATACTAAAGTCTCCCAAGCATGTGTGTGGAATCTATCACGTATCTAGGGTAGAACATATTATTCAATTTGTTTTTTAGATCTGGTCATACAAATTCCAAGGCTCTCATTTTGGCACGACTGTGGAAGGAAATCCATTTGCAAACATCTTCAGAGATCTAGCTTTTGGTATGGTACACAAAAGTTGCATATTCTCAAATTTTTCTAAATCCTTTTTGTGGTAAAACCCATTTCGTGCATATCCAAAATTCAATTGTTGAATCCACTAAGGAAAGGAGAACGTATTTTCTTTAAGACCCATTCATGTACAAACAATTCACCTTTAGGGAGTGGATGTAAAAGCAAGTTCCAAACATTTGCACCACACATCAACATAGAGTCCAATTGGTGAACCTCCAAAGATTAGTTCTAACAAAAATCCTCTATATTTTATGCTTATGGGATCCTCCATATATTGTTCCAATTAGACATAAAGCCTAAAATTCATTAGGCTTAGAGACTTTTTTGTTGCATAACATGAAACATTTTCAGTGGACCAGTGAGGAACCCCATGGTCACGGTGTACATTATTGTCAGCTGTCCATGCAGGAAGCCACCTCATTCTTTCGGATTTGGTTAAACATTGTAGCAACATCAATTTAGATTTTTTTTTGAAAAGTGTAAAAGTATACACATTAAGCTCTTACACCTCTACCTTACACCCATGAGAAGCCACATCTTAGTGCTAAAAACTTATCCAAGCACAGTAAGCTAGTAATGGGGGGAACATTATAGTGAACTTTAGCAACGCTCTCAAAATACTGCAGTTTGTAAGTGAAGGCCCGAGTTGAGCTACATAGAAGGTTTGTTTTCCAAATGTAAAATGTGAAATTTCAGGCTTGTCAGATATTTATGTGAGAGGAGCTTTTTCAACGATATAAAATTTTGTGCACAACACTGAGACGAGAAAGTTGATAATTTCATGACCAAACGTAAGATACATTTTCTACATCTCCCCCAAGTTCCAAACAAGACCCAATGGAGTATGCAATTACGATCTCCAATAACCAATCATGGGTGGAGATGGCCTAATGGATGGGTTGAAATTCTAAGCTAAGAGGTTGGTAGTTGCTAAGCTATCGAACATAAATCTATGTCATGGAAAGAATGAGCTCTTATCATTGAACAACCAAGTTATGGGTGAAAATCTAGAAAAAGGACTCTAAGCCCAGATATATGAATACGGGATCCAAGTTGAACATTGGAATTACCGAGCTCTCATATGAAATAAATCTTTCCTTCTCCAATACGACCAAACATAGACATAAGCGTGCTAGAATTGAGAAATTGAAGGGAGATTTGTCAAATCATTGATGGTTAGGTCAACAAGTTAAGGTCTATCCCAGTAGAATGACAACATTGAAACATCTTGAACTGAGACCTAGGAAGTGGGACTATATATTGCAAGAAGAAACTTCTCATTTGAGATATTTGGGGAGTCATGACCCAGATGTGTAGAAATTATAAATCACAAAAATATTACAAAACTTGAGTAAGATGCTATGCAGAGTTTGATGGTGATAATGGGCCAAAGTGAAAGAGGATTTTAGAGTGAAAGAGCATAAACGTATTGGTCAAGTGCACATAAGTGGGATAGCAGGAAACATCATGTTTCAATATAGATCGAGACTTAAATAAATCAACTCGTATATCATGTAAAACAAGGAGATATTTTTTGCCTCTCCTTTTCATCTTTGCATGAAGTGCATGTAATTCATGATTTCAGGTGTAATATGTCATGATTTTAGGTGAGGTATTGGTAATGGATCCATGTATTTGGGTCTCTGTCACACAATGTCTAAATTCCCTCATTTCATTTTGATCCCTGATTTCATCACTCACTCAACAAAGTGTCTCAATTACTGTTAATATTGACAACTATCTGACTAGCTTTAGTGTAGGCATGTCTTACTACTCTCTGGATTCTAATCTAAATTCCTTCGATTTATTATGCATTAGGAAATGATAGGTTTTTCCTACACTAGAGTCATTAAGGATGGGACACCCATGCCCTATCCACATGCCACCCCACCTAACCATGCTCTTCCATCAGAGGTCCATTGCCCAAGTCACTTCACAAAATATCATATCTTTTAGAGATGGTTCCATTTTATGCAGATAACATTTAAATGTGGGCACTGACATTTCCCTGCCCTTATAAGATCATCTTCCTTGATTTTGTACATAATAATTGATATCATCGAAGTAGTATGTAGAAAATGTCATAGTCAATATTATGATTTCACATGTTTATTTGTAGGGACAAATCAAATTGTTCGTCTAACGTGACCACAAGATTTAAGGCAAGTCAATATAAAGATTTCTTAATGTTCTGAGCAATGATTGAGTGCCCAGTGTAGTTATATTTTTCTTTAAATACTTAGAATTTTTCCTTTATAATATTTCTAAATTTGAACAACTCATTGGTACTTTCATTTAAAAACCGAATTTGAAAAGAGATATACGTATTATTGAGTGCATGCCCAAGTGAGACTAACATCACAATACCATATAAAGGTTGAAACGCAACACTAATGGTTTTTAATATCATTCGTTATTTGTATTTTTCCCCTTGGGTCCACATTTAGACAAACATAGTACCTCACACAAAGAAAATAAATATGATAGATTTGGCCATGGGAGCTCACATTTGAGGCTCAAGGTGAGTGAGTTGAATGTCGGTCAAGCACTCTCCAGTTGCAATAGATATTATTAGGAGTTCCCAAAACCTGGTTCAGGGAGATGATCCCATTGATGATCATCTAAAGCACCACTGAACATCAGAATATTTGAAGGTGAATTTGTTCAGCCATGGTGGGATCTCAACTGAAAAATGGATGAAACCCAGAGATAAAGAGCGCATCAAGCTCTAGAAATTTGGAGGTCAATGCATAAACCTTCCAGGTCACATTTGTGGTCAGTTTTGGAGTTCTTGGGAGCTCACATTGAACAATACCTTACGTAGTGTGCCATCTCTAAGTCTTAAAAACCTGAAGTCCAATACATATGAATCTTTAAGGTCCTCCAGGAGTTGGAGTTAGACAAGTAAGGATACAAACATAGCATGTAGATATTTGGATTTAAACCCCAACAATTGTGTTTTCCTAAAATCTTGAAACCCGAATCACCAAAACCTATTTTGTGAAACCCATGAAACCCAAAGTTGTCTACCAAAACCATTTTTAAAAAATATATTATGTCCCAACTAGTTCACGTGCAGAACCCCCAAAACTAAAAGAGGTCCCATAAACTCGAAGTCTGAATATCATATGGACTTTGGCATTTCGTTAACCCATGGAATAAGGATTGAAATCCACTGGTGCCCAAAAATAAAAACTCATGAATGTTCGAATTCCCCAAAAGTACTGTCCCACATTTTGGTAATTCAATTGACGTGGAGTTTCATCAGGTTTCACTTTGAACTTCATGTTGATGAACAACTTGGTACCTCATGTACTGGGGTTGAAATTAAAGTCACTGCTTTCTGAAACTGTGAATCCTAAAAGTCTAATGCAGATTTTGTATTCTCCCAAAGGTTGAGGATGCATCTTCAACATGTGGGAAACAAAGAAGATCAATTCCTTCCTGTATTGCACAAATATACAGGATTATTGCAGTTCTCAGACTTTAGAGGTAAGTAAATTTTTACTCGAAGCTCGAATTTGTACATTTGCAATTGTTAGAAATCTTCTTGAAAAACCTTTGAACAACTGGCTTTGTTAATTTTAGTGAGATTTTTAAGGTAAAAAGGAAGATAATGTATTCCATTCTTTTATATTGTTTCTTGATTTCTCACCTACCAAAATGATGAGGCATGTATTTTGGCTTCCTGCTTGACTTGTTTTGAACAATGAGCTACCATCGGAGGCACGCAACAGTATCAATAGATCATTGATTGTAGGAAGAATGATATATCAGATGAGGAAAAGAGTGCTTGAATTCCGCTCCCCCTCCATTTCATATTACATTCTTCCAATATACATGAGCTTTAAGGATGGACATCATTTCAAAAGGTTGGATAATCTTTAGCTTTGTGAATACCTTTATTCTTTATATGTGCAGTGACTTGCTAGTTAAACCTCTGATTACTCAAATTGTAAAATATAGATTTTTTGGGTCCAGTTGGCCATTGTAATGCAAGTTCTCAAGTCAAAGTGTTGTGGAAAAATCATAGACAAGGAAAATGACAGGTCTTAAACCCTCTTTTGGAACATTGCATTTTTCAAGGAGGTCTCGTGACTTACAACTTTGATCTAACATTGCTTCAATTTACATTCAAAAGCACTTCACAATATAGTTATGTGTTTACTTGAATGAATTTAGATAAGAAATTGATTTGTATTGATGTCCACTCCATTTCAATCTCCCCTTATAACACCATCATCCTCCATGGAACACAATTTATTCATCTTGAAAGGTAGTAGGAAAAAAATCTCATGTGATACATTCATTTAACAAAATGTAATCTTGTCAATACAACACGACCATAAATAAGCTAGAGTAAATTTTAGCATAGATCCTTATAATTTTAATGTGTCTATCAGAATAATTGGAATAGTTCTCTTTTACATCATTACTTAGTATTTTCCTTTAAAGTATTATTAATATCCCACACTCTTGGTAAAAGCTCCATTGTTATGCAATCACACTAACAGTTGTCTTGTCTATCGAGGGTGCCCAAACAATTAGGGGTGCTTTGATTCTTACATAAACTCAACATACCACTGAAAATCCACGACTTTCATTTATATTACACTTTCAATAACTATATCAAACACAAGACCAAATTCCACATGGACAAACAATAGTCCACATAACAACGTAATACTAATAATTATGTCACAGACATAGATTAACTGACATCATGTTACTAACAAACTATGAAGCATCAGACTAATACATACAACTGGTATTTCAATAGGTGCCATATAAATGTTTCATTCAAGTTGAGACAATATTTTAGTTATAATGTCTAATAAGGTGACAAATCATACAACGAGTGGAATCAAGCCTCAACATCACAATACATAACCAGAATGAACATACTGATAATAAACACCATCACACCTACAAAAAATGACCCAAAAATAACTCCATATACATATGAAAGCATAAAAAAACAACTCCATATACCTCCCAAAGCATCAAAAAACAACTCCATATACCTCCCTAAGCATAAAAACAAATACATATACCTTTTGAAGCATCAAAAACAACTCCATATTCCATCCCAAAGAATCATACAAAACTATCATATGCCTCCCAAAGCATCAAAAAACAACTCCATATACCTCCCAAGAAATAAAATAAAGATCAATTTTCCTTTTAGCTCCCCAAAGAGGTTGGTCACCCTATGGCCCTAGGCACATAGAGTCCAGACACCCCTAACCCAAGTGACATAATAACTCATGGTTCAACAAACCACTAGTTATCTGTAACTCCTTGGTGGCGTACCCCCATATAATGAAGCAATATCATAAGTTCAACCACTCCATGGTGAATCCCATGACCCTATTCCAACACATTAAGCCATTAAATCTAGCATAACAATTCATTTCAAATTCACAATGGAAAAAATTCTAAGCCTTGGGATAGGCTATAAAAAAATATTAAACTTGAAACAAAAATTTTAAACTAAGAAAAAAAAATGGCTAAATAGCCATAGTTAGTGCAAAATCCGCAAGTTAGTGCAATAACCAAATAAAATTTCCAAAATATAAGAACACATCAATCAAGAAAACGGTTGGCTCTGAAAGAGATAATGATCAATTTATGAATAAAATATGTATAGAAAAATAATAGCACATTACAATCACTATGTGGCCTCATACGACCACCAAAGGGGTACTCATCGAGTTGCTGGTGTTCAACAATCGAGCCTCTAGATCAAAAATAACATATCAAATAATACAATTGTCATAATATCTACCTGAATCATCCCTCCATACTCCCACAAGGCTCGACATAGTCAAAATCACATAGGATTGTTAAATGGACAACCCAATAGGAAAGAGAACAATGACACTAGTTTGCATAAGTTAAGCCTAAGGTGGTTACATGTCCATAATATACTGAGCAAGCTCGATAGTATACTAAATAGACAGAAGTGGTTTTTCAATCTCTATAAGACTCCACTTCCTCACTCGTAATCCGTTCAAAATTCTGAAAACTTGTTCCATGCTTCCTCTCTCCACTCATACACTCTTAACGATTTCCCCCCTTAGTGTCGTCTAGTGTAAGGTTCACAACATAACACATAACTACATCACTAACACAATGGTGATTCATGCACATTAACCATATTGTATTATGCATGGTATATATATAGATATATAATATCTACGTATGGTATATATACCAGGGTATAACACAATCATTACTTTCACAGGTTACAATACATCACGTTTCCACATAATGCACCCAAAGTGCAAGTATTGCACAATAGTGGTCATTCATTCACCATATGCCCCTAAATCATGATATGAGCAATCATATATTACATGAATTATATGTATGTTGAACATTGTGAATAACATTACAGTATATAGCCAATTGAAATACAACATGGTGACACACATGATTCATCACAACACAGTGGTGACATCACAATCCAATCCAATTCATGATACACCAATTTTCATGTAACACATCAGCACACCTACATATCACAGAATAAAAAGACGCTCAAACACTCTTCAATCCACAATAACAATATTTTCACACACACTAAGGTGACACATCACACGTGAACTCATCATTGATTCCATAAAAAGGACAGAGAATGATAGCATCAAAAGCACATCAACAGGATAAAAAAACATAATAAGTGAGATGTATCACATGTGCATTCATAATATCACAATTAAAAATTTAGTCACATAATAACATATATCACATTACTATTCCAATCTCTATCATAACCATGCAAAACCATCACAACTCCAATCTGTCCTAGACGTTCAAGAGCATGAACCTCTGCTCTAATACCAAATGTAACACCCACATTTTACACACTAAAATACAACACTAAAAATACGAGAATAATTTTTTTTTTGACATACATTGTAGTACACATGACATTATAGGAGATCACTTAGGACTATTCATAACGCATGATATGTTTGAACAACATTAACCCACATAGATAACATGAAAATACGTGATGCACATCAAGGCAATCACTTTTTTTTAATGACAAGGGACAACATAACGATTCAACTACAATATAAACTTATAGATAGGATCTTCCCATGACATGATATATATTTTTGATTATACATTTATTACAAACATGTTTCAATACTTAATTTAAGTTCTAGAAAGGACCGTAATATTTGAATCGAACTTTCCTTTTTCCCTTCTACCAAATTTCTTTTATATAGTTTAACACTTAACTTACGATGTATCTCAATAAATAAGAATCATCTACACTATTCCAATTACTTGTTTAATTTGTTTGTTTGTTAATAGGATAATTTGTTTGTGCATTCATAATATCTCAATAAATCTTACAGGTGACTTCCAAGGTTAGTTGGTGATCTTCTCCACATAACATTCTTCACTTTATATGTGTGCCTGACTAAGAGGGTTTACATTATGTTGGGGTTATGTTACCCATAGAGTACTACCTTTAAAATTAAATGACATTCTCCTTACTACACACACACAAATATCAATCCTAGGGGGGATGACATATACTCAAGAAAAAGTTTTACCATGTGGTTCCAAATTGTCAGGTTCACAACACTGTTGCTAAGAAAGTAGGCTAGGATCGAAATATCAACTTGGGCTCTAATTTACATAACTAGAAGGTGTCATTGAGTGTAAAGGTTTAAGTTTATCCTAAGGTTTTAGTTTCCTATGCTAAAAAGAATCACACATGAAGAAGAGTTATGCACAAATTTTATACCAGGGTTGAGTGTTTATTTACATTTATTTATTACATTTTCAAGGTAAGGAAACATAACACACTAATTATTAAATTCTCAATTGCATACCAGGAATGCACTATAATATATTAAATTCAATTTCATATAAAATATTTATCCAAATTTTATAATACAAATTTTTGGATTCAGAATAACACCCATAATATGTAGATACATATTTCCCCAAACAACCTTAAGCACTTGCAACTCATACACATTACGAAAATTTCAATAATAGACTTTACTGTAACACAACCATACATATTTTTTTCTCATTAACATAAATAAATTAAAATAATACAAAATGAATTATACCCAAGTCATTTCACCATCTCACTTGCATCCTACAAAACCATGTGAGCATGAAATCAACGATAAATTGTTGGCATGGCATCCACCTAAATTTATCATAATTAAATTTTTTAGTTTCCCATTTACATAATAATAATTTACACTAAAATATACATGGTTAGAGACACATATTAATTTCATTTCATTTTACTTCATTTCGTAACTAAAGAGAGAGAAAGAGATAGGGAAGAGAGAGAAACACTGCTTTTCCAAAAGTCACATTTCACACCACAAGCCATACGAGAGAGTTTCATATAGTTACTTATACGTTTCAATAGTTTTCATTATGGTTTATTGTCTTGGCTAGGGTCATGTGAGCTTATTTTACATTTTTCTTCTAGTTTTAAAAATGCCTCATTTTAGCTCGGAGGCTAAGAAACCATGTTCAAAAATTATCTTCTGATGAGAAAAAATACAACAGGTAAATTTCTACGTAACCTCCTATATACCAAGAGTTCAGAGGAACTGATGGAATTAAGAACTAATGAATATTTTATAGTTGGCGGCTATTTTTATGGTGCCATTGGTCATAATTGGGCTAGTTACCACAACACCCAATTTTAGCTCGAGGGCTAGATCCTTCATTCAAAAAATTGAATTTTGATGGATAGAATATCCATGGGGAGATTCCTATGTGCCCTTCTATATATGAGGAATTCTTCCGAGTTAACGAAATAGGGAACTAGAAAATGGTTTATAAACGATAATGGATTTTTTGGAGCCACTGGTTGTAGTTGGTCTAATTTGACCTAGTCAAACAACCACACGAGGCCTAAAAAATGCCCTTTCCAAACTATGTAAAAGAGTTTTTTGCCCCAAACTGATGGTTCCAGAAAATTTTCTCATACAAACACTAGAGGTTTGCGAAGGTGGACAAGCATTTCGTTTGTCATGGTCCAAATGGAAAGCTGATACGAAACCCAACTTTTCAGTTTTAACAATTTCCTAAAGGTTTAAAATAAGGTAACCATGCTCTTAGAAGGGCACTGAGGAGAGCACCAATAGTTGATCTAGGTCGATATAAGGTTTAATAAAAATCCCCACATAACACGAAACATGGGCAGAAGTTGACATCTCTTTTATGGGGTTCAAGAGGTTATATTACGAGTCTCTTAAAATCACATTTTTATAACTTTGCAAGGTAGACAAAAATGGTTGTTTTATTTGACAACATCAGCTAAATCTCTCTAATACCAGCGGACACGAGTGCCTAATTATGACACCATGGGTTAACAACGTATGAGGTTGTGGGAGAAATCCCAGTTGATGGTTGAGGTGTAACTTGGTTACAAAAATCACAAGGTGGAGTTTTTTCATTTTAGACTATCTAATTTGGTTAAATATCCAAATGTATAATTATTCATTGGTTTACTATTTCTGTTATATTGCAAATGAAAGAACCAAAATATGAAAATTATAAAATATGAAGGTAAGGATTCCATGCTTGGAATTACCATCACCCATAGTGTATAAGGTAATCCAAGAGGTTTCAATCACACCCCACAAGGATTCATACCTAGGATAATTTTTTCAGACTTTAAAGTCAAACTGCACTTGAAAAATATCTCATGTTAGACCTGGATTAGGCCCAGTCAACATGCAATATTCCATCAACAATGCATTCAATAATGTTGACTTGTCAACATTTGGGCACCCCACAATTGCTAGTTATAAAGGCACCTTATCAATATCATCTTTATTTGTATTCTCCTCTTGTCCACATGTATCTATAGTTGAAGCAAAAATATTTATAGATGTGTGCCACTATATCCTCCAAGAGAGAATGAAGAGACTCATAAAGTTTAACCATTCCCTCTCTAGTTTCAGCAGATATTAGCGTAGAGTTCCCAAAACCCAAAATGTGAGCTTCTCCCATTGATGACATCAGATCACCACTAACATCATCATAAATTGCTTAAATTTTAACCAGTACTAATATAACATAAAAATTTGATGCATGTTTCCCTAGACATTTTTCAATCTCCATATCTAACGGATGGATTCCATATCTACCATCAATAAGAAATATAGCGATGAGAGAATTTCTAAGCACATTTTTTGTCAATCTTGCAGTTCTTGGAAGAACACTTCTTGATTTTTCGGCCATCTATAATCCTACAAAGTCAAATATATTGAATCTTAAGTCCCCCAATTTGACAAAGATAAGGAGGATACACGCAAATAGAAAAGTGGAATTTTGATTTACATCTACCAATTGCATTTTCTTGAAATTTTCTAAGCCTTTTCAACAAACCGATTTTTTGCATATCCTGTAGTCACTGCTATCCACCAATTTTTTTTGTTTAAAATACATTATGTCAACCATTTCACATGTAGATCCACTAGAAGAGCCCCCATAAATCATTTCAGCATCATATGGATTTCATGTTTCCCATAATGAGGATTGATTCCACGGGTTCCAACTCCTAACTCATGCATGTTTGTCTTCCCCACAAGCACCACACCACATTCATGTAATTTATTTACACTTGTCACATCACCTATCACTTAATGCTTCCTGTGTAACCAATTGGTACCTCCTATGGTGGGGTAAAAAAATTCATGCCTTTCTCCACAAGGCTTCCATGAAGTTGATGCAAAGTATGGATTCTCCCAAAGAGATGGTGCATCATTAACATGTGGGAAATGGAGAAAAATTCCTTACTTCTTGCACAAATACAGAGGATTAATGTGGTTCTAGATAAGAGGCAAGGAAATTATTCCTGTGATTAAAATTACAAAAAGTAATGCAACTAAAATATTTCTGAAAAACTCATTTTTACAAACCTACCATATTTTCCATGGTAAATGGAAGATAAAATCCATCCTCTTATATTGAAGTCTTGTTGTTGTTTGGATTCAGGTATTTTTTCTTCCTTCTTGGATTCTTTTGATTGAGCTACCATCACGGTAGTAGCAGAAACAAAGGGAGGTGTGGAAGAAGATCTTGCCGATGAGGATCCGGAGTGCCTCAATTCTGCTCCCCCAAAATCCATTTCATATTACAATAATCAATTTACATGAGATTTTTTTTTCCCATCCTTTACTTCAGAACATTTTCTTTGGCTCCTTGATTTTTTTTGCATGTGTAGCACTTGCTACAGGAATCCAATTACTTCTAAATTTATGTCTTTAACTTGGGTCTATTGTGGGTAAAGCCTCGGGTTCTCAAGTAAAGTGGTTATATTATTAGAAAAGGAAAATGACAGATCTTAAATTCCCTCAGGGCACCCATACACTTGTTAAGGAGATCACTTGACTTCAAATTGGGTCTATCATTACTTCCACCCACTCTCAAACAATATATTTTAAAAAAAATTAATTTTAATATTAATTTATGGTGGGCACTATATTAATTTATTGTTTAATAGTTCCAAATGAAGTAAGGTTTTATCATTGGTTGGAGTTACATTTCCTAATAATTAACATTTAATTTTAAAATGTAAGAAATGATGAAAATTGAATTTAGTGCAAGAGAGAAGGGAAATTCCATAACCCTTCTACCCAAAACTCACAATCCCCACATTTCAATGAGACCGCATCAGTTTTAAGCTTTCTGAAAAGATTTTGTGGCTTGCTTCATGCTTCCTCGATTGCACAAATGGACTAACAAGCACATTTACAACTACTACATATAGAAAATACCTGATTATCTTTGTGCTTGATTGGCTCCCATATGCTTGTTCTACAACATACCTATGTCCTACAAGCTAGTATTATTTCTGGTACAGGTGATTTGGTAGGGTTGAATGGTTATAAAGCTTATGAAATTTGGCTTGAAAATTATTTATCAGGTGGAGCACATGGTCTGAGGCATCTTCTTCAAGGCATTTTGTCAAATATATACTTCTTCCAATTGTTTATGTATCATTACACAAGGGGGGGATGTCCAAATGGTACAAAGAAGGATGAAGGACCAAAAAAAATACTTAGATGCATGTTAGATTGATAGGACACATCAGGCTTTCTAAAAGTAGGGAAAAGGGTGTTGCACTTCCATCTTTCTTCTAGTTCATAGTAAGACCAACAATGTTATGTGCTAAATAGGGGGAGCTACGGATATCTCTTGGACATCATTTTACTCTAAAACATTAGAAAATTGTGTGCACTAAAGACTATGTTCTACTCTTCACATACAATATTGAACTCAAATATTGCATTCAAAGGAAGCCATGAGCAATATATATTTCATGAAGTGCCTAGATAATTTAGACAAGGATGCATCTTCATCCTCGAGAATACTCACTGTCCCCAGGGTTTCATTCAATCTCATATGATTATTCGTATGTTGCATACCACATTAAATAGGAGCCAAATCAAACATCGGCTTTCCTCTTCGAGACATTTGAACCCAACCAGACATAGATATAGCGCCTCCTACATCAACTCAATCTTCTTACTGCACTAATATAAGGAAACATTTGGGATACATATTTATCTCCACGTGTGTGGCTATTTCTACCCATTATGGGATTGATTTTTTGGGATGAATATTAGCACAAATCCCTTTAACATAGTCTGATATTATGATGCAAAGGAAGAATCGATCCAAATTTGATCAATTGTTTGCTAATATTAGAAAAATGGTGGATAATATTTTAGGGGATATCTATGATCCTCTCCAAAAGCCCCATTCTGACATGATTTGGGAGGCCCGCATAGGAAGAGAGGATGTTGAAAGTCTTATAGATAAAATGTAGAACATGAAACACCTCCTTTAATTGCCTTGTATGGCTATTCAGCAGAGCTCCCTAAATGGCACAATCCCATGTCCACACCAATGCCATAGACCCACTCGTTGCAACTAATCAATTACTGCTAAATTCACAAATGTAACTTGGGTTTTACCATGGTTAACACCTTGGGATATTGAAATAAAGTGCTCGTATTATTATGCAAGAAAAAATACAAGGTCTGAAAGGTTGTCCTATGGATCCCAATTGCACATTGGTAGGGAGGATAGTGGAAAATTTTAAAAATCCAAATTACACTTGTCAAACAATTTTTTTTTTAACTTTCAAGTCCTTTTCAATGTACCTCAAGAGTTATTTTCCATATTCAAAAATCTCCATCATTAATCTACGATGGGAAAAAAGTTGCTAACTAGGATGTAACCCTTGTTTAGGATAATTAACCACGTGAATAGTACTAATTAGAGATGGGTCAAAAGGGGCATTGAATGTGGTAGATAGTCCTGAGTTCTTTATGATTTTGGATAAATTTTAATTGATTTTTATTTGTGTACTCAACCCCATCTTTGAAATCTCTAATTTGGCATTTGAGCATAGTTTTTGAAATTTGTGGGACAAGTTATACTTGTCCCATACCTCTTAAACTTACCCACCAACTTTACATATGATATAAGGGTTCAAATTTAGCCCTCATTATGTGTTTTTAAAGGAAAAATAGGTAATTAATTGCACTTTCTTACAAACCCTCTTAATTGTGTCCTTGAAAGTATGGGGTGGAGTATTGTGTGAAGGAATGAACTTTGTCATACTCTCACCTTTCCAATTTATGGAACCTTGGAGTTTGTGTTTGAATTGTGAGGTGGATTGGAGGGAAATGATGTGGCATCCTACATGGATCCACCTCACCATACTCCACAAAATTTTGTAATGATATGGAATTCTTATTTGTTTTGGGGGTTACTTGGTTAGGATTCTAGTGGAATTTTCTTGGATTAGCTTGGACTTGGAAAGAATATTGATTTTTTTTCTCAAATATTAGAGTTTTCAATGGCAAGGTAGGGTGTTATACCTTGCATTTTAGTTTCTTGTTGTGTATTGTGTTGCTAGTTGTATGAATGCATGAGATTGTGTAAGGGATTGGGTAGCTCTTGACCTTAAGTACGGTCTTGGGAGAGGGAAATGAATCCATTTTTGTGGAGGTAAAATGGAGTATGTGAGGATTTATTGGAGGGAGTATGCAAAGGGTGTTCCACTTATTTGGAGTTAAAAGGAAACTATATTATTTTGCATTCTTGAAATAGAGAGGTAAGGAATTTTGTGTGTGTATGTGATTTGTGTTAATTTCAGTTGAAGGCTTTGTGAGGACCCCTATCCCACTTGGGAGTCATAAGGAGATGGATACCATATGTTCTTCTCCTTTGGCTTAGTTTTTAATCCTTTGTGTTTTGGAAAGTTGTAAATTTTTATTATTAGTGTTGTTATTTTGGTTTGTGTTGCAGGTTTTGTTGGTATGTGTGAATGTATTGTTGAAGCCATTTGTGAAGAGCTCCCATGGTTGTAAAATTCCTTATTGTTCCATTTTTGGGGCTTGGGGGCGAATGAGAATATTTGATTCACCTTATCATTTGATTAAGGTTGGGAGGTGATTATTTCCTATGTTCCTTTCCTTGTTATTATGTTGAAGATGATGGAGAAAAACTTATAGAGTTGCAATTTGGTCTCATGGAGGAAGTAGTAGTTGTGTATTGGAAACAAAGGAAAGAGAGATGATTTGTAAAATGTATCATGTTGCCTCCACCCTTGAGTGGAGGGTTATTGTACACTTTTATTTTAAAGTTGATATCTCGTAAATGAATTATTTAAAAACTTGCCATGAGTTATTAAGCTATGGAATATGTATACTTTAAAATTGCAT